>JAVIWB010003914.1:0-51539 GCA_031893035.1 Dermolepida albohirtum | reverse complement strand
TAGTTGATTAATTTAATCAACCACGGTATCCATGCAAATTTACCTACAAACATATTTACTTAAAACGTACAATAAATACATACACTTTTTCAAACACACGAAAACAATATTTATAAAAACGTATACGTTGAATCCTGTACTCACAAAAACTTGATCCTTAAATCCTCAACAGATTAGGGTTACATAAGAGTGAAAAGTAGTATAGGGTAACCCAGAGATAAACGTTTTAAATCTCACGAAGAGAACGGCACCACTTGAAGTGAAAGATGTTGAGAACCAGCAATGCTGAAAATCTTGTTAGTAAAGTGCTTTAAATGCTCGAGGAGGAATTTTTATAATATAATTTTCACGAATCTGGCGGAAATCATAAAATTTTCTTTAAGGAGTCACATAATACTCTTAGAACTTTTAATTCGAGTAATATGATAATAATGATCAAATAATAAGATTTTTTTCTACTTAAATCAGGGAAAATTTAATTTAGGAAGTAAGCAAATAATGTGTTAATATACATAGAGTTAATCTGATTATTAAAATTGTAGAAGGTTACATTCCGAACTTTTCATTTTGGCGAACATTTTTTTAAAGGTGGAGTTTGACAAAAATTGGTAGTTTTCAAAAGCTATTGTGAATTGACGAATTCTCGCATATTGATTTGACATTTTCGAAGGTCTTAAAAATGATTTCAAAGTCAAATTTTCTTTTAAAAATATTGTAAACAACTTCCTTGAAAATCATAGTGCAGATAACTCCAAGGAACTTGTAATTCAGTTTCTTAAAAACTATAAAGCCTTTGGATATAATATATCACTAAGGTTTGTATATTAGGTTCCCTTCCAGACTTTGTTTCCTGCCAATCCTGGATTCAAATTCACCTACGTGGGATGTCTTTTAAGTTTTGCCTAGTGGGACATAGAAGGCGTCACTAATCAAATGTTAAAAAAAAAATTAAGCTCTATCCTTAGTTAAACTAAATACAAAGTTTCGGTGCGATAAGTGTAATGGGGGTTGCTACAACGAACTGTAAAAGTTGACAAGTTAACAATGAAGCACCACATCAGTCAACATTTTTTCGTTGGTATGAAGAATTCAAACGTGGACGGATTAGTCTTTACGGCGACCCAAGAGCAGGTTCACAAAAATCGGCAGTCACTCTAGAAAACGTCGATGCTGTGCGCAGACCATCAACGAAGATCGATAAGTGACGTATCGCCAGATTGAAACAAACATTATTAAGGATTCCCATAACCTCAATTCAAAAAATTTTGCATAAAGAATTATGCGTAAAAAATTAGTTTCCCGTTGGATACTGCATCTTTTGACCGAAGAACAGAAGGCAGCTATTGGGGTCATGGAACTCTAAATCACTTTAACGCCGAAAAACGTGTACAACATTGTCAGTGATGATGAATCTTGGATTTACTTATACGAGGCGGAAAATAGACGACAGTCGTTTGTTTGGGTGTTGTAAGGTGATGAAATGCCGACAAATGCCATGCGTTCTCGAAGAGTCTCCAATAGGATGGTTGCGACATTTGTTGCGAAAGCAGGTCATGTAGCAACAATTTCTCTACAAGATCAAAGAACTGTTACTGCCGATTCGTAAACAACTATTTGTTTGCCGCCAAGCATTGCTGAGCTTCGGAAAGCCAATTCCATATAGAAAATACCTTCAACAACTTCTTGGTTTTGGCTGTTTATATTTTTAGTTAACTAAGAGCTCGTTACCCAATTAATATACAAGTGATCATTTCACACGTAGACAAAGAATCAGTCAGCCCTCAGCTAACTCATATGCTTACCAAGTGTAACTAAATAGTTCAGTGCTTAATGTAATTTGTTTGTAGCTGATATTTAGACAGTATCCAACTAAGTGCACATGTATATATTATTAATAATAATGAACGTGTGTGAACCAACTATACGTATAGGAGGGGAAAAGAAATTATAAACTTATAATGATCTCAATTCCAATCAGTTATTCCTAATTAATTAATTACTCTATACTTTGACATTGAATATTGATCACACAATAAATCTGTAAAGAGCTTAGTTTTTTCTTCTTTCTTTTTCTGTACAAGGGACCCTAGTTATTAGGGATATTCAGGGTTACAAAATTGTGGTATGCTATAACATCATATTAACAGGGAACCCCTCCTACTCTTCTAATAATTTTTCTGAGCTGGTAAGCATTCTGAGAGAAAGAGAGAGGATCGATAGTTTAACAAAAAATAGGAGCGTTGGTTTAAATTCATGACATATGTACTAGTCAGAAACAAATGGAAGTATTTGTTAAAGATGGTATATATCATCGCATTTATTCAAAAACAAGTACTACGTCATGATCACAGTATATGAGGACAGATTAGTAATTAGTAAGCCCAGACAAGGAAACAGACTTTCTTTTAGACGACGAATCATCATCCACCAAGACAATGCAATTTCGTATAGCATACAAGACAATTGAACTTTTAACGCATCAATACGTCAAATTGTTGAACCATCCTCCGTACAATCCGGACCGAAGTCCTAGCAATTTCTTTAGCTCTCCGAAAATTAGGAACGGACTGCGTGGTCAAAGGTTCCAGTCGTCAGAAGGAGCAGTCGATGTCATCAAAAACGGAATAACTTTTATTGACTATCTTGAAAAAAGAAAATTATCAACTGCGAGTATTATGCGAACTTATTGCAACATTTGAGCGAAGAATTCAAGCAAAAACGGCCGCATTTGTCTAAGAAGAAAGTATTGTTTCGTCAAGACAATGCACCAGCTCACAAATCCGTTATTGCAATGGCCAAAATTAATGAATTAAAGTTTGAATTGCTACCTTATGCACTCTATTCGCCAGATTTAGCCCCCTCGGATTATTTTGTGTTCCCAAACTTGAAAAAATGGCTCAGTGGTCAAAGATTTTCAAACGATGAAGAAGTGATGTCGGCAGTTAATGGTTATTCTGAGGAGCAAGACAATTCTTATTATAAAAGGGGAATCGAACTTGAACATCGCTGGGAAAAGTGTATAGAGCTGAAAGGAGATAATGTTGAAAAATAAATACATTTCTTGCCAAAATTTTTACATTTTCTTTGTTGGAGCTGGTACTTCTGGAACCACCCCCGTATCGCACTTAATTAAAACTCTATTTTCGCAGGAATTTTCGTCAAATAATGTAATAAACCATTGACCTACTTCAGTTCAGTTTATTTCGAACAGTTTTTTACATAATCTAAATATTTATTGCAACAATCTACCCCTGCGGTACAAGAAAAGTCAGTTTAAATTTACATGAAATCAATTCTGTTTCAAATTTAAATAAAAAGTATAAAGAAAAGGGCAGCGTTTTCTCTATCTCTGACAAGATTAATACGAAATAATTTGGGGATCCGAGACGCAATGTATTATTCATAAAAAGGAAAGGTACTTTATTTACATTTCATTTTCAGGACATGGTAACGGTACCTATATTTACATTGTGACACCCCGCTCATCTGCTTTTTTTCCTTCCGCCTTGACATATTCGAATTAGATTTCGCTAAATTCTTGTCGTTCGAAGCGGAGTTTTCAAAATATTTATGCTTTAATAGAAATTAAATGTCGTCTTTATTCTTTCAAAAGATATTTATTCAAATTGGAGAAAACGAAAATTGAAAATTTTTGCATGACATAATAGGAGAATAAATGCAAAGTACAGTAAAACCTGTCAATAACGACCACCCAAAAAGCAAAATATATTGGCCGTAATTGACAGGTTTTTCGTCTCACAAATAAAATAAATAATTAATTTTAGGATTTGCTTTCTTTATTTTATTAATTAAAGTAAATAGTATATAAATACGAATATGTGTAAGAAAAACTAAAGTTTTAATGTATTTACATATTATAGATAATATGACATCTAATAAATTATTTATATGTACATATTATTACAATATATTCATACGAAAAAACACAATTTATTAGGATTTTTTAAAGTATGTTTCAATATTTGTTTGCTTCACATTTTTTAGCTTCGATTTAAAAACTGCAGCTTCACATGTAAGTAAAATTTTAGAAACATCCATATAAATGTCACCATTGTTATTGCACAATAAATAATTTTGTATGTCTCTTAATTTTGCAGACACTTCACTCATACTAGATAAACTAGATTTTGGAGTTTCACATTCGTCCAGGTCACTATTATCAGAGTTATGTTCTTCATCATTATTGCACAAATCTTCAACAATTTCTGGAATACTGAAGTTAGGGCCCTCTGTAGGCACATGACAATCAATAGAAGCATATTCATCTAAATCCATCAAAAATTCGTTACGAACTGCAGGATATAGCTGGGCAAGGGATATTTTGTCTTCTTCATCAAACATTGTGTCCTCCTGGATAACATCAGAGAATCCGGCCTTGGAAAAACATTTTTTAACTGTAGCAAGAGATACCTTTTTCCAAGCAGCTGTAATCCATACAAGTGCATTGGCTAAATTTATGTTTTTTTCAAAAATTTCAAAATCACATTCATTGTCAATAAACGTTAGAAGCTCTTTAATCAAAAAATTTCGGTAAATCAATTTGAAATTCTGAATTATTCCTTGATCCAAGGGCTGACAATACGAAGTGGTGTTTGGCGGCAGGAAGACTAGTTTAACATTTTCTAGTGGAACTTTAGAATGTGAAGTGGCATTATCCAAGAAAAGAAGCACTTTCCTATTTTGTTTTTTCATTTTATTGTCAAATTTATGCAGCCATCTTGTCATAATTTCCGTTGTCATCCATGCCTTTTTGTTAGAAACCCATTCTAAGGGTAATTTGTCCACATGACTACCCTTAAAACAGCGAGGATTTTGACTTTTTCCAATTATTAATGGATCTTCCTTCTCACCTTCCATATTTGCACATAGTAAAACAGTCAAACGTTGTTTTGCTGCCTTCTTCCCTGCACAATTCTCACTTTGTAATGTAAATGTCTTATTTGGCATAGCGCGGTAATAAAGACCTGTTTCGTCGGCATTAAACACATCTCGAGGAGAATAATTTATTAAAATCAACGGTAACTTGGTTTTCCAGTCTTTTATGTCGTCCAAATTAACCTCTGCAGAATCACCATAAATTGATTTAAAAGTTATACTGTGTCGCCGACAGAAACTTTCCAACCATCCATTAGATGCTGCGAAATTTTCCATCTTTAAACTGCTTGCTGTCTCCAGTGCTTTTTGTTTAAGTAGCGGCCCAGATATTGGAATTGCTTTATTTCTGGCTTTGCAAAACCAATTGTAGACGACTTGATCCACTGCCAATCCTTCCGACTTCGGAAATTTTCGTTTTAGCTCCATGTTAACACCTTCCTCGACCATCTTTTTTAATTCATCTTTATTTTTCATAATATCGTTAATTTGTGTTTTTCCAACCCCATATTTTTCGGCCAACTTTCGCGAACTTAACGCATACTTTTCACTTTTCCGCGATTATAAATATTTTGTCTTTTAGCGACAAACGTTTTCTTTTTTGCGACATACTTAATTAAGAACCTTTCGAATACGGAGACAACTTTAAGCTGAGTTGTTTCCTTTAGAATAATAAAGTTTAAATCGAAAAGGGTGAATTACTACCAGGTAATAGGAAACCCCGACAAATTGTATTAGGTATATCCGTCAATAAAGATATACATGTCATAAATAGTCCGGCCGACATTGGCAGGTAAATTTCTATGAAAATAGGCCGTAAAAGTTTGGGTTATTTGGCCGCGGCCGTTTTACAAAGGTGGCCGTAATTAACGGGTATTTGTGTATGGGAAATTCCTTATAGTCGATTCGGGGAACTTTGAAACTCAGGTGGCCGCTTTAGTCAGGTGGCCGTTAACACAGGTTTTACTGTACTTGTAAATCTAAATAAACAATAATCTAACATTTGAATAAGGAATTACTGTATTATCGACGAGATATTGGTTAAGATGCGTTTTGCTTATTGAAGACTCAGTAGTTAACCTCGAATTTGTCAACGAATTGTTCCTTTCTCGTGTTTCCGCGTTTCAAGACGATACAAAATTATAATGAAATGAAATTGTACTTTCATCTCACGAACAGAATTAAAAGTATCTGAACTACTGTTCGTGTGATAGCCTGCGCATTGGACCCTCATAATTCTTGATTATTACAAACCAACAAAATAATAAGACAATATATTGGCGAAGCAATTACGAAGTCGGTACTAGAAATATTAAAGAAGTCTCAAGTTTCAGCAAACAATATATGCACTCGTGCATAGTTTCCATTATATAAGGGGTTTGAAGCTAGAGCAATTGATGAAAGGCAAATAGAGCTGATATTTTTAGAGAACGATTCGGGGGATCGTGAGTCGAACAACAATTTGCAAGTCCAAGACCGGTGTTCATTTTTCTGTCTTTCTATACCTGAAACGTCCAATCGTCTATTGAACTCTATACCAAGAATATCAATAACTCGTAATTAAGCGGAAACAGATGCTCTATTTAAAACAAACGTAAACCTAAATGATGGATACTTATACATTACGTACAGTTACTACCACAGAAAGGTTTACGATCTACATCACAAGTTTTGATGTACATTTGTAGCTCAAGACATAACGATATCAAACTAAAAAGAGAGCTCTTGTATGTTTCATTGCAAACAACGAATGATAGTGTGCTTAGTGTGTAATACGAGTTTGCAACTTTATATTCTAAAAAAATCACCTATTATGTCGAAACTTGGATCTAAACAATTACATCATTGTATTTACACAGAAACTTATATATGTATACGTTATCCATAAAATCTTATTATCGAAACAATTAAAGAACGAGACTGCGCTACCTCCATCGCGCAGCCGCACCGGCCGAGGCTGTAATTGAAATGTCATTTACCTTGATACTTCCCAAGTAATAACGCGTAATTTCGTCTTTGTCTTCAGTTTACTTTCGAGTTTTAATTGTAGAGGACACCGTTACTTAGTAGTGCCTTGATAATGGTTGACATAAACATTGAGCAGCGAATTAACCTGAAATTCCCTTTGTCAAATCAAAAAGATCGCCAACGGAATGTTTACAAACGCTAAAGAAGTGTTTGGTCATAATGAAAAAACGCGAATGAGCGCGTTGAAATTGAAGGCAATGCTGATTGTTTCTTGCAATATCAATATAATGACTGACTGAGAGTTTGAGGGTCCAACCGTTAATCAGAAATATTACAATGCTGAGGGAAAGAGTACAGAAGAAAAACGGGATTTGCGGAAGAACAACGTACCAGCTAAGAATGCTCTATCTGCGAAGCAGTTTTTAGTGGACAAGCGCATTGCTGTGCTTGATTATCCTCCGTATTCGTCAGATCTCGCACATGTGACTTCTGTCTGTTCCCAGAAGTGAAAAGTACATTAAAGGGAATACATTTTCAATCTGTCGAACATGCAAAAGCAAAAACGGCAGAGATATTGAAGAGGCTAAAAACTGAAGAACTACAGCAATGTTTTGAATAATAAATTGTTGCTCGACTCACGATCCCCAGAATCGTTCTCTAAAAATGTCAGCTCTATTTGGCTTTCAGCAATTGCTCTAGCTTCAAACCCCTCATAGAGGGGAAACTATCGCACACGTATACAGCGGTGTATACGTAAGGGAAGAGAGTATGCTGAATGGGATAAAAGTTGAATATAAGTTTATTTGATATAAATAACATTTCTTTCAGCAGCCTCGTTATGTAACTGCCACACCTGGTATCTTATAAATTAATTCTAAATCTAACTTAATTATCAATGTATATATATATATATAGGGACTAAATAAAATCAAAGAAAAATTTATTCATAAATTACGCGCACTGTAATATCTAATTAAGTACAAATTTTAACAAATTCGTTCGGAAAATAGTGTGTTTTTGTACTACTATGTTATGAACGAGACATGTACGAACTGACACTTCTGTTCACATGCCAGTTTTATGAAGACCGTTCTACATTAATTCGGTAGATATATTTTCGTGTACATCATGAACATCCATATAGTCCGGCAGGACTGGATTGAATAAACTTTTTCATACTATAACAGGACTTGTATATAAAGTAAATGCGAGTACGGTAGAACGTCCTCTCGAGGCAAAAGTATTTATCTGTAAATAAGCAATATATATACATACATTTAGCGGCACACACAAATCTCTATTAAGAATTGATATGCAATCAATTAAGCAGACGTATTAGTAACTTTTTATAGTGTAAATATATATGTACAGTTCAAGCTACGGTTATAAAAGCCAAAAAATATTTAAATATATTTTATTTTAATTTGTAGAACAATTTTTACGTTTGGTTCTTTTATGTAAACATTTTTATTTTAATAAATGTGTTGGAAATTTACAAGGCTTTTATCTAGGAATGCAAGCACATCTTCAACTAGCGAATTATACAACAATTTATCTTTTACGAATAAAAGGGCTTACGAAATTAATCTTCAAACCGCAAATATTCAAAGCAGAATAATATAACGCCACATTGTGCCAAGGCTATTACTTTATGTTTGTGTTAAGCGTTCTGTGCGAAAATGTATTACAAAGGGCCCTGAATACAGAGTTTCAAACATATTTTCGGACTGGACAGAAAAAGTCGGTGTTGTGTTAACATAGAAATGTGTTTCAAATATATGACGGTCTATAAACACTGACGTCTTTTATTTAGAGAGAATATCACGGCATTCTGGCGTCCTTAAGAATTTATACCGTAACATTCTTTTTCTATATTGCGTTTATCGATGTGGAACGAAAAGGCTTCCCTGTCGCGTTCAGCAACTACAAAAATTCAAGACATACTCTATTGAACATAATACATATATATAGAGAAGTCACAGACCGCAATCGTAATTAGTTCATTATAGATGTGTAATATAGATTATTGCGTTATTTGGCGTGCACTGAGAATGTACATCAGTAACGGATAACACGAAGAAACATATTAAATTTAATAAACGACCAGGAACTGGCAGGTATCAGATTCTGGCCAGCTTCTGCCGCCATGAGTTTAACTTTGGACTTGGAACTAAACTCGCCCGAGTTCAAAGATAACATCGCATAGTTTTCTAATGGGGAAGGGTTACGCTGAAGACGAATGAGGAGAGGTTCGGTGGGACGACAGATCCCGAACTTTCTAATAAGTCGTAGCAACGGTACGATTAGAATTAATTATCGCTGAAGAGAGGAAGGATACTCGTATACTAAATTAAGCGCAATCCGTTCATATTTTTTCTCCCTTATGTTTAATTTTAATCGATTAATAATGCGATAGATCGAGGCTATTTTTGATTCCGAGAATTCGCGTCTGATGTATGTACAAGCCTATTCAAAGTAATTTTAATGGATATGTAATTCAATTTACTATAATTGGGTATAGGAATATCTACGTGGACATGCGAGGAATGTTGATGATTCTGAACTTCGTAATTAGTAACAATAATATTGCATCATTGTATATCGTAATGTTCTAATGTGCCTTAAAAAGAAAGTGGAAAAACAACATTTATATTTGGATTAAAATTTTTTGTTGTTGTTGTGGTATAGCTAACATCTAATTATAATTGATACTGCACTTAAGCAAATGGCTTTCCGTTTACAACCTTTTATTCTAAAGTTTCAAGTAAATATTTATTATTACTTGTTTTGTACTACCGGTTAATAATATATAAACAATATTTATTAGCAATTAGGGAAAAAGAAACAATTATAAGTAGAGATACGAGGGTAATTGTTCGAAAAATATCACTGCATTAGAAAGTACACAATCTATAAAGCATATGTTTCAAGTTTGAAGACGCTATGTTGTTTAATATTTGTTTGACAGCCATCAAAAATGAACGTTTTCAGTGAATTTGTAAAAATGGAGAAAATTGGTCATCGTTACGTGATATAATACGTATATTTGAAAGACCCCAGCCCAACCTATAGAATCTGAACTGGATTCTACTCTGGGTGAGTCTGTTCCTTCGTTTACAACAGTGAAATCTTGGGTAGCAGAGTTTAAACGCTGCCAAGACGAGCATCGCAGTGGTCGACCAAATGAGGTGACGACTCCAGAAATGGTGAAGAAACTCCACAAAGCGGTACTGGATGATAGTCGACTGAAAGTGCGCGAGCTAGCAGACATAGTTATTATATTATATTATGTGAAAATTTGGACAAGAGAAAGCTGTGTGCAAGATGGGTGCCGCGATGCTCACACTCGAGCGAAAATAGTGTCGTGATAATGTTTCAATTGAGTGTTTAGCGAAGTTTCACAACAACAAAGCAGAATTTCTACACATGGATGCAACATGGGTCCATCACTTCACACCCGAGACAAAAGAACAATCAAAACAATGCTCTCAAAAGGGAGAACCGGCTCCAAAAATGGCGAAGACCATTTCATCTGAAAAAAATTAAGATTTTCGTCAAAATAAAATGTTCAGAATTTGGATTTGGTTATACGTAAAACAATAGTTCTGAAATATCAGAGTGCTGCTTGTAAATTGGTCATGATAAAATTATTCAAAACTTAAAAGATAATGCACCTGCTATTTCAAAAGTTATTATTTTGATACGACTTTTTAAATTTCTTATACCTTCACAATTAAGAAGAAAGTGCTTCATATACTTTGACTTAGAATAGAGTCATTTTTAGGACCGTCGAAAGTGTCAGTGCACTAGCACTTATTAATTTAAAATAACTTTTAAAAAATGTCCCTTGAAAAAATTAAGTTTTTCATCAAAATATATTGAGTTTGCAATAATTGGGCATGGTATAATTATTCACAACTTAGAGATAATGCACCTGCTATTTCAAAAGTTCACATTGGTGTTACTCGTCAAAAATGTTTTAGCAAAATAATTGCGCTGATGTTGAAATATACTTTTATGTTGGACTCCCAATCGTTGTCTAACAGTCGTTTGTGTAAGTTGATGTTAGTGTTTCTGTAAAAATGGAAAGAATTGAATACAGATTCATTATTAAATTCTCGTACTTGATGAATGCTGCAACATCATTTATCACAGCTTTGGGCAAATAAATTTGAACATTATCGTACCAGCTTGGTTGACGATGGCCATTTGGGACGGCCAAAAGCTGAAATCGTTGCCAAAAATATCATGAAAGTGCACCAAAAGATGCTAGGTGACTGTCAAGTTAAGGTTAGAGAGATACCCAAGGTTGCAGGCATCTCGAAGGAACATATATATCATAAATTCATATTGGCCTCATATATTGGCAGAGATTTTGGCATGAACAAGCTAACCGTAGATTGGGTTAAATGTTTGCTCACTCAGGACCAGAAACGAATTCGAATGAACATTTCCGAAGACCTGTTGAAAGAGTTTAGGGAAATAGATCGGAGTATTGGCATCGAATCATAACTGCAAGTGAAATTTGAATATACCACTACACTTTTGAAACCGAAACACAGTCGAAACAGCGGACTATGAAGAGTGAATTTGCTCCAAAGAAAGCGAAGACTGTGTCATCGGCGTGGAAAGTAATTGCGACTATTTGGGATAGTCATGGAGTTGTGTTAATTGTCTTTAAAATGGAAACATCATAACAAGGGAAAATTACGCATCATCGCTTGATAAGCTGAAGGGAAAATTGTGAAAACCGACCTCATTATAAAAAAAAAAGCATGTAATGGTCGACAATACACAAATTGACGAATTGAAATTCGAATTAATTGGTTATCATATTCACCAGATCTAGACCCCAGTGATTTTTTCTATGAGGGAGCGTTTTTATATTCGCGGAATGGGGGACAAGGGGTGGAAATAAAAAAACCAATTTATTTTTCTTTTTCAATATATTCACCTGCAAGACGGATACATTTTTCACATCTTTCAATTAATTTATTTATACCCTCATAAAAAAATGATTTCTCTTTATCTGCAAAATACGTCGAAACTGCCTCCTTGACTTCATCATCGGCAGAAAATTTTTTACAGCTCTTTTTCATTTTCGGAAACAGGTAATAATCACTCGGGGCCAAAGTGATTCACAATTTCAAAGCCCACCTTCTGCAGGGCAGCTAACGCAACGCGGCTCTTGTGGACGGGCGCGTTGTCGTGCAAAAGCAGAACACCTTTTGACAATTTTCCCCGTTTTTTCTCTTTAATGGCTTCTTTTAGTCGCGTAATATTCTCCGGTTATAGAAACACCTTTATCTTTATAATCAATCAACAATATTCCTTCCGAGTCCCAAAACACCGTTGCCACGAGTTTCCCAGCTGATTGTGACACTTTAAATTTCTTGGGAGGTGCTGTGCCCTTTTTATGTCACTGCATGGAGTCTTGTTTGGACTCAGGTTCATAATGATGAACCCAAGTTTCGTCTCCAGTAACAATTCCACTCAATACACCATCTTTGTCTTCATTACAGAAAAAATGCACGCGAACACTCTACGGGCTGTTGTTTTTGCGGCGGCGTGAGCATTCTCGGCACCTATCTTGCGCTGACCTTAGACATGCCGAGATGATCGTGTAGGATTTTAAAAATTGTTGTATCGGATACTCCAACCATTTCTGCGAGTTGTTTCTTCTTTAGTCGAGCATCTTCGAGTACAATTTGTTCAACTTTTTGGATAAGTGCTGGCGTGGTCACCTCAATGCTCCTGTCCGGCCTCGGGTCGTCTTCAAGGGATTCCCTTCCTTGTTTAAATAAACTATGCCACTTGTACACCATGGTTTTTCCTGGACAAGAGTCGCCGTAAGCCAATGACATCTCATTCATTATGGTCGCGACTGATTTTCCTTGCCTGGTAAGGAACTTTATAACGGCACGATATTCGATTTTTTCCATATTTCACTTTTCACTCCTGATTATGTTACTTGGTTGACGATAGCTCAAAGACTAACTGTCTAATAACAATGAAACTTCGTATTTATACTAATCATCGCTGCGCAGGCCACGCCCCCAATGCGCCTACTCACCCCTCTACAACCCGCTCATTCCGCGAATATAAAAACGCTCCCTCGTATTTTCCAAGCTGAAATTTTCACTTGTAAGAAAGAGATTTTCATTCCTTAACGCCTACTTTACAGAAAAAGATGCCAATTACTATTTTGGCACTTCTTTTTCATTACGGAAGTGAAAAAAGTAAAATATTCGCCGACGAAAACAATTTTCTCCATAATAAGGTTAATACTTGTAATTTTGATGGAGCCTGTGGTTGATTAACTTAATCACTTAAGGTTGATATACATCTAGTCACTTTCCATATTAAGACTAGAACTAACAACTATCATATGGTTTTGCATACAGATAGATGCAAATAACTAGCGCCATCTGTTGCAAAAATGTGTCATAACTTTCCCGACAGCCCAGTATTTAACAAAAAAAATTATTTCAAAGAATATTAACAGAGACGTGTTCCTCATGTTTATATATAAAAGGGATTTTAAATCTGACAAGGGTGATTAAATGTTATTCAAATATGCAGATGTATTATGTAAAAGGAACGAAGCATAATGCCATGCATCGAATATTCTACATACTGGAATCGAATTCTCGAATTAATACTTCTTCCGTGTTTACGTAC
Organism: Dermolepida albohirtum; assembly: GCA_031893035.1. Taxonomy (NCBI): domain Eukaryota; kingdom Metazoa; phylum Arthropoda; class Insecta; order Coleoptera; family Scarabaeidae; genus Dermolepida; species Dermolepida albohirtum. The sequence goes on along the minus strand of JAVIWB010003914.1, from coordinate 37,997 downwards.
AAAGTAACAAGTACAGGGATTTGATATTCGCGCATAAATATACTTCATCTGCACACTCAGTCAGTTTTTTTTTTGTAGAAAAGAATCTTGTTATCCCTAACGACATTTAAAAGCGAAAATAAGCGTGGAAATTCCGTAAAGATGTGTGTATGCGTGTGTATATTCGAGGATGACTGTAATTTTTTCAACGCGAAGTCGCTTTGTATTTTCTTTTTATATTATAGCGTATTTAATAGGAAGTAAATGTATTTCTAAAAATATAGATCGTATGCTTGGGAAATTCTCTTACAAATTTCCATGTATATATGAAAGGAAAGGAGGGAATAAAAAAGTATGTAGGAATACATGTTCTGTAGAAATCGATAAGTTAAATATTATTCTTGGATTATGAAATTGCGTTTTTTTCTTGTCACGTATGTATTGTAACGTATATTTCGTATATTAGAGTTGGTGGCCTCCAACTATCCTTGTAACTATCATTCTTTAGTTATATTGATAGTAATAATAATAATACTTTTTCAATCGCCAGAAAATGACTGTATACCAAATAAAAAAGAACCTGGTTTCATCTGCATTTAGATACAAAAATATTAATGATTAATAGTAAGACATATATCTGCCCAACAGATATAAAGTCCTATTATAGGACAATACAATATTAAATAAAATACGCAATGTTTGAAGCTTCCAAAAAAAACTTAATATACAGCGTGTTTCACAAAAAATATACGTATTATAAAGTATTATTTTGTCCAAACTATCGATCGCTACGCCTCGGCTTGCCTATTGGAGAAACGAGTACATAGTCCAGTTTATTTAATAGTCGCTAGATGTCAGTTGTCTTCTGGTTTTCTTGATAACAGTCGTATGCTTAAAATGGCTACTCTGCAGCAGAAATTATTTTGTGTTCTCGAGTTTTGCGAAGTGTAATTCCGTGATTACAGTGCAAAGACGTTTCAGGTTGAGCTACCAAATTGATCCTCCGAATGAGTGGAACATTCCCACATGGTATCGCCAGTTTGTAGATACAGGATGTGTATGTAAAGGAAAGAGTCCTGGCCGTCCTCGTGTTTCTGAGGAAAATTTTGCAAGAATTCAAACTGCTTTCCAACGTAATCCTTCAAAATCAACTCGTCGTGCCAGTTGGGAGTTAGGACTGCCTACAGCAACAATTTGGCGTGTTTTGAGACGTCGGTTGGTGATGAAGCCGTACAAGTTACAGTTGTTACAAGCTCTGCGTCCTGATGACAAACGGAAACGTGTGACATTTTGTAACGAGATTCATGATGCTATTGACAATGATAACACTTTCACACAACGCATCTTGTTCAGTGATGAAGCGACTTTCCATGTTAGTAATCTGGAAAACGAACACAATGTTCGAATTTGGGGTCTACAGAACCCACATGCAGCCATTGGACATGTACGAGATTCGCCTAAAATCAATGTGTTTTGTGCGATATCCCGATCATCTGTTTACGGCTCATTCTTCTTTGATGGAAACACGGTTAACGATCAGCAGTATCTCGCTATGTTACAAAACTGGTTGTTTCCGAGGCTGCACGAAGACAACTTCATTTTTCAGCAAGACGGGGTACCCCCTCATTGGAGTCGCCAAGTGCGTGAACATCAGAATGAAACGTTAATGTACCATCACTCCCACAGCACCTAGATGAGTTAAAGAACCGGATCCGTACTGCCATAAAATCAGTGACGAAGGACATGCTTGCCCAAGTATGGGAGGAATTTGAGTATCGATGTGATATTGTTCGTGTCGCTGATGGAGGACATATTGAACATCTGTAATCTGAACTTGAGAGTTTCGTAAATATGTGTGTAAAGTTTCATATTCGTATGTCTTAAAGTTTAATAAATATATGCATTCGAAATACGTATATTCTTTTTGACACACCCTGTACTTCTTCAAATACACTCTGTGTAAAGTAATTTCATATTTACTTCAAAATTTTGAAAGCATTTCCCTCCTTGTGTTGTTGCCGTTAGTCATTAAGTCATACCTACAAGGTTTACAAGTATTCTGCAGAGTTCAAATTAATTTTATAACAAAAAATATCCATTAGCTCAAGATATTCAGACCATTTAACATTTGTCAGTCTTTCGCTTTTGTTTCTGTATACACTAATACCATCATCTTTAATGTATCTAATATTTTAAGAATCCAAACCCTTAATCTTTTTCATTATCCTTGATTCTCTCTCGGATTATAGTAAAAACAACCGTCCCAAAACTTCATTATATAATTGTCCGAAACGGTTCAGAGAATTTCAAGGACGGAGGGCGAATTTTACGAACCCGTCATTCGTTGGGAATGCTAGCAGAAGGCATATTTTCCCAGAGATAAGTCGTAAGTTGGCAACCGCATACACCCGCAAAAAAATATTGTTTTCATGTCACTGAATATTCTCAAGAACTCGAGGACTGCGACGGCGGAGAACGCGCTGTGATGTTCCTGGTACGTCGCATAAACCTCATCTGCGCTAACGATCGCGTTGATAAAGATTATTTTTTGAACGCGACCAGACCCTTTTTGTCGCTTTCATCTCTCTTTTTTTGCTATCCGGAACCGCCCACGTATTTTTTATTATTGGAATACATAAGTATCGATAGGCTAGGGTCAAAGAAACTTCCCTTTTAATAACGTTTACTTTGAAGTTATTATTTATATAAAATCGATTACCAATATTTCTTCGAACTTTAACAAATCAATGCTGTACTGTTTCCATTTTATTATATCGTATTGGAGGACAATTAGATAAGCATTGTAAAATCTATATTAAAAAACACTTTTGGGTAAATTTTGGGTGCGGAATCCACAATAGCCGTTAGATTTAGTTTATCAGGTCTGGTTTTTGAATAACGCTGTAATGGCTTTTTTAGAAAAAGATCGTTTTATTTTCTCACTTATAATAATGTTTTTCATTTGTCCAACAGACACGCAATATTATCCGATAATTCCTCCAACACATCTACAATCCTAATACAGAAATGTATTGTCAATCGTCAATCGAATGTTTACAATTTAAAAATAGTTATTTGTCAAATCCTGACCTTTGTGAATACTTACAGAACAAATTACAATTAGATTTTTAAAGCAAAATCAACATCTTTGTGAGGATTACATTACATGAAACGTGTAGAAACGTAAACATAATTCTAACAAAAAAAAAAAGTTCCGGTACATGCCAGAGAGGTATATAATGGTGCAAGAAAGCTCAAATTAAACATGAATGCTGAATATGATGAATTATCTTTTGTACATACGTCATTGTACGAGGGTGGTCCCAGAACTACCCGACCCAACAAAGAAAACACAAAAATTTTGGAAAGAAATATATTTTTCAACATAATCTCCTTTCAGCTCTATCCACTTTTGCCAGCGATGTTCAATAAGTTCGATACCCTTTTTACAATAAGAACTGTCATGCTCCTCAAAATAGCCATCAACTGCCGACATCATCTTCGTCATTGGAAAATATTTAACCACTGAGCCATTTTTTTAAGTTTGGGAACAGAAAATAAGGTGAATGAGGTAGCAATTCAAACTTTAATTCATTAATTTTGGCCATTACGATGACAGATTTGTGAGCTGGTGCATTATCTTGATGACACAACACTTTCTTCTTAGCCAAATGTGGCCGTTTTCGCTTAATTTCTTCGCTCGAATGTTAAAATAAGTTCGCATAATACTCGCCGTTGACAGTTCTTCCTTTTTCAAAATAGTTAATGAAAATTATTCCACTCGCATCCCAAAAAAATGATGCCATGACCTTGTCTGCAGATGAAACGGTCTTCGCCTTCTTTGGAGCCGGTACTCCGTTTTGAGTCCATTGTTTCGATTGTTCTTTTGTCTCGAGTGTGAAGTGATTGACCCATGTTTCATCCATGGTTACTTTTACAAATTCACTGAAAACGTTCACTATTGATGGCTGCCAAACAAACACTAAACAACGTGGCGTCTTCAAACTTGAAACACATACTTTATAGATTATGTAGTTTCTAATGCAGTCATATTTTTCAAACAACTACCGCCATCTCTAGGTCAGGCGGATACTTATGGGACTACCTTCGTACAACAAAATTATGCGAGATGTTAGCCACAATTTTTAATTTATCTTTAAAAACATTAGTATTTCTTGATTATTGGAAGATTGGCAGCAGTTTTCAAGAAAGGAAATGCTCTGATATTCATAATTAAAGTCAATCACCTTATTGTCGAATTTTGCCAAGATCTTTGAACATCTTCTTTATACTAGAGTGTTTCGTAACATTAGACCTTGCTTATCTAACCACCAACGTGTTTAGTTCGCGGAAGATCTACAATTAAAAGTCGTACTAATATTACACAGTAAATAAGAGAATCTATTAATAAACCACAAGTAGATATTATATATACAGATTTTAAAAAACTTTTGGCACGGTAAATTATGTTTTATATATATCTAAGTTGAGCGATTTGGGTTTTCGTCATAATGTGCAATAAATTGCATTTACATCTGAGTCTTTCACCGTCACCTCAGATGTGCCATAAGGTTCGAATTTGGGACCTCTATTATTTAGTATACGAGGGGGCATCCAAAAATAACCGCAATTTCTCTATAAAAACCTATGTTTTATTATTTTTTGCAAAATATCCTCAAGACCTTCAATATACTCTCCAATTAAGGTTGGACGTTTGTCTAATTGATGACTCTATTGTTGGAAACATTGTTCGAACTTGTTTTTCTATATGGCTGCGAGCTGCTGTGTTATTTTTGTCTTCACCTCTTCCGCGTCGTTAAAATGATGTTCTGTCATGTCCCTCTGCATTCGTGGAAATGAAGAAAATCGCATGGAGCAAGATCAGGTACGTAAAGAGCATGGAGCAAATAAATCATGCTGGTGAACCGATAAGGCTGCGTGAACAGGTGCATTGTCACGGTAGAAAAACCATTCCTCCGTCTGCCACAAATTGGGCTCCTTTCGTCACACACTGTTACACAGTCGTCTCAGAGCCTCCAAATAGAAGAGCCGTAGGTGATTCTCTATAGTCTGATATTACAAAAAAAACGACGAGCAAACGAAAATTCTTTTACAAGCTACAACCTTATTCGGGGAAAGAATCGGCTGCATCGAACGCAAATTGCGTCACGCGCACCTGGCAGCAGGAGTACGTGCTAAACAAGCCCCACTCACAACGCTGCCATTTCGGTTATTTTTTGATACTCACATAAACACAGTCCTAATTAAAAATGAAAGAATAAGGAGGATAATAAAGGGTTTTCCAATAGGGACTTGACAACTTTTAATTCAATTTGTGAACGCACCCTTTCACTAATCATCGAACTGTCACTGTCAATTTATTCAGTAAACTCAACATTTTCATCATGGTGAAGTACACGAACGAACAACGTCTGCAAATTATAAAAATTTACTACAGAAATTCGGAGTCGGTGACCGCTACTTTAAGAGCGTTAACTCCGATTTTCGGTCGTAATTCTCGCCCTAGTAGACAGGCAGTAACAAGTTTAGTGCAAAAATTTGAGTCTACATATTCGTTTTGTGATGTTGCCGTGCCAGTGAGCCAACGGGTTGGTCGAAGTGTCGAAAATATCGCTGCCGTGGAAACGTCCGTAGCAAATGATCCAAATCAGTCAATTCCACGGCGTTCTCAAGAGTTGGGCATCTCCCAGACCACTTTGTGGCGAATTTTGCGTAAGGATCTTAGTTTACACCCATACAAGATCCAGCTGACTCAAGAATTGAAGCCGATGGACCATTTGAAGCGACGTACGTTCTCCGATTGGGCTCTGGAAAAGATGCGCCAAGATGATCAACTTCATCGCAAAATCGTTTTCAGTGACGAAGCTCATTTTTGGCCCATTGGGTTCGTCAATAAGCAAAATATGCGTTATTGGTCAGGTGAAAATCCACATGTGCTTCATGAAACACCACTTCATCCACCAAAAATAACTGTTTGGTGCGGTTTGCATGCCGGCGGCGTCATAGAGCCATATTTTTTCGTCACGTTACTGTGAATGGTAATCGTTATCGCGCCATGATTACCGATTATTTTTGGCCCGGATTGGAAGATATGGACTTGGACAACATGTGGTTTCAACAGGACGGTACCACAAGCCACACAGCACACGTTACAATCGATTTATTGAAGAGTAAGTTTGATGAGCGTGTTATCTCAAGAAATGGACCAGTCGATTGGCCGCCTCGTTCGTGCGATTCAACGCCTCTAGACTTTTTTCTTTGGGGCTACGTCAAGTCCTTGGTCTATGCCAACAAGCCGACAACGTCGGAAGAGCTCAGAGCCAACATTGAACGCGAAATGGCCGCCGTTTCGGCCGAATTGTGTGGCCGAGTCATCGAAAATTGGGTCCAACGAATCGACCGCTGCAGACGTGCCCGCGGTGGCTATATGAACGAAGTCGAGTTCCATTCATAAATGTTTTGATTGTACTTCAACCCGATAATAAAGTTTTTGAAATATCTCAAATGGTCTGCATTTTATTTTGAAAAAAATTTGTCAAGTCCTTATTGGAAAACCCTTTACATCACCATACCCGTTGATTCTAACGTCAGTCAACCTTCTAATATTAATCTCATTTCAACTTTCGTTCCATCTGCAACTCCTCTCCAAGCAAGCTCTTACGCTAGCTCTTCAAGATAATCCAGTTTGATTGTCGCTTCTATAACGTCTTATTATACCTTGTAACTTAAATCCAAAACATTAAAACCAAAAGAATCCTAAATCCCAAAAATAAGGAAAAACTAAATAAATCAAAATATCCAAATAATTTGAAGGGCCAGATAAAAACGAGAAAACGACAAAATTCCTAGAAAGATAATAAAGAGTATGGGATTAACGGAGATGGTCACCAACCGACCGAAACTTGGGAAAAATTTTATAAGGGTTAAATTGCAATATATAATGAAAAACTTCCAATCCATACCATAAATGGAAAAAGGTGAGTGCTTTGAAGTGAGACAAATAAAAAAATTAACTGTTGAATCTGCTAGATCGATTAAATGCACCCATTTTTGTTGCGTCTTGCGTCAAATCAAACCCGACACGTTGTGCACGTCAAATTCGGTTACAATGGTTGAATCGACCCCAAACGTTGCGCGAGAATAAGATCTACATATCCACTTCAAAGACATTCACTATCTCCAGATGGACGCAAAGCAGTCACTAATGTTTTTCATACACTTTTACAGGAGTAGTGATATTGTCTGATATTCCTCCTTCATACTGATTTAATAACCATTGAGTATTGAGAATACTGAGTTTATAACGTTCCTTTTCTTCATATAATAAAGAGTGCTTCAAATTGCGCCGCTTTTTTTAGGAATAAATAAAATATAGATGGCGCACTGAATTTGTCTGGGTATGTGGGCATTTAAAAGGTATGATGTGCGACATTTATAAAAATGGCTTCGTACACGGTACAATAACGCGTTCAAATTGTTAAATTATTTTATGAATATCAGCGTTCTGTGAAAAGAGTTTTTAGAAAATTAAGTGAATTTTATGGTTTACATAATCGTCCATCTGAAAGCACTATTGGTCGAATTATTAAAAAATTTCAAGGGACCTGTTCCGGTGAAGATCAGAAAAGTGAAAAATACAGTCGTAGTGGTCGTTCACAAGAAAATATTGGTTTGGTTCGTGAAAGTGTTGCTGAAAATCCTGAAATATACATTAGACGACGTTCACAACAACTCGGACTTAGGGGATCAACAACATGGCGTATTTTACACAAGGATTTAGCTCTGAAGGCATGTAAGGTTGAAATAACACATAAACTGAAGCCATCAAATCATTTAAAACGTCGTTCATTTGTCAATTTCATCAATGAACAACCAGCCGATTTTTCTCAAAAAATAATGTTTTCCGATGAGGCACATTTTGAACTTGATGGCTATGTTAATAAACAAAATTGCCGTATCTTGGGTGAGGAAAATTTGCTTGAGTTACTGTTTGGTGTGTATTATGGTCAGGTGGTGTAATTGAACCTTGCTCCTTTAAAAATGCTGCTGGTGAAGCTGTAACTGTTAATGATGATCGATATCATCGGATGATAACCGAATTTTTGTGGCCTAAATTAATTAATAGTGATCTAGAGGATATGTTGTGTCAACAGGATGGCGCTACACCTCACTGTACACACGAAGAATTTCCTGGACGTGTGATCTCAAGAAACGGTGATGTTAATTGGCCACCAATATCATGTGATTTGACACCGATAGACTATTTTCTTTGGGGTTATGTGGAAAGTCAGGTTTATAAAAATAATCTACAATCAATTCCTGCTTTGAAAGATGAAAGTATTCGTGTCATTGGTGAGATAGAGCATCAATTATATCAAAATGTCGTTGAAAATTTTAACTAAAGAGTGGACGTCTGTGGAGCTCCAAAAGGAGGTTATTTGGCAGATATTATTTTTCGCATATAAATGTCATAACTGATACTTCGATTACCAATAAAAAGTTTTTGAAAGTGAATGCAAATTATGTGTTTTATTTATTCTTTAAAAAAACCGCGAAATTTGAAACACCCTTTACATATGTATTTCTAAATTATTTAACGTGTATTGGTTCGCTTCTATGATGTGATTAAATAAATTGGAATTTTCTTTATTTAACCCCATTTCTCCCACATGTTTTTCGAATTGATTTTCGAATTTCACCTTGTTCGAACTGTATATCTTTTAGGACAATCTTTATATTTTAGTCTCTAGATACCGGAATAGTCGTACGATATACAATATATCATTTCAATTTATTCTTGATTAAATAGTATTTTAACTTGCTAGGATTATAATATGCAACTTTATGATAAAGTTTCTTTAGTATGTTGCCTAATTTTAAGCTCATATTCCTTGAAAAGCATAAAGTTATCTTCTCTGGGAAATTATTAGATTATGGGCTCGTTTTGGTATGAAACTTTCAAGGCACCTTAGAATTAACACAAACAAAAGCCTTTTGCAAACCAAATAAAAAAAAAGTAAAGAGATCAAGCAGTAACGGAAACATAGATGATACGACTGATGTGTAGGCGGATTCTATGGATTTCCACACGGAAAAGTAGCTGAATATAAAAGAAATGAGTACACGCTACATTAAGGGCAAATTATCAATTAAGGGGAGCATTAGTGGATGCCAATTGCGTAAACATTGTGTTCGTTGTGGAACGTAATAAAGGCTCGGCTATTCTTACAGCATCTCTACGACTTGTACTAATATATTTTCCCAGTTTTTTTGCTCTCTTTCCCTAATGATAAGGCAGGCAGCTATTAATTTTCGATTACCTGCTTTTGTGTTCCTATGGTTAATCATTAATACTTTTTTTAAATATTTTTCATTGCGTAAATTTCTTTTACGGTACGAAATAGAAAGACGATCTAAATTGTTATGTAGAACCTTTTACCAAACTAATATTTCTCTGAATATATTCAGCATTTACAATAATCCAAGTGGCCAAAAATTGGTAAAGAATGCTGGATTGCATCAGATTATTGGGAAAATTCATATGGTTATACGTGCAATGTGTTTGATCGTGCCTCAGCATGTTATATGTTCTATAAATGTACCATACACGTATATAATCTAATATTTGACGGTGTAAAGACTGCGCTGAGGTGTTCGGCGTACAACTTAAGAATTCGATGTAATTAAAGGAAAAATTTTCAGTTGGTGACAAAAACTAAGACTAAAATTTCATATTTCTTGCAGACATAACAAAAACCTATTCAGTTTGGTTCGGATGTTTTACTTCATTCCCTTCATCCTCTATACCATGGATTGTATACCTGATCACCATTTATTGCGCTATTTCCAAGAGCTATTTAATGAGAGATATATTTGTATTTATAATTTTCCAGTAAACAAAGTGTATTTAGAAGAGTTCTTCAATTTCAAACTTCCTGACACACGGTCAGAAGTTATCAAGAATGGTGATGCTTTCATTATTGATTAATTATATAAAAAATGCCCACAAATTTTTCGAGAAATGATACATATTACACCAATTTTATTGTCTTTAAAATAAAAGGTTTATAAACACTTGAAGTATAAAAAATATGAAAGTTTTCTTCCTGAAAAAGTAATAAATCGTTGACGTGTGGTTTCGTCCAATAAATTGAAAAACTACGGTTCTCCTAAAGAAGTAGCTAATGGAATTTTAGAATTTTAAATGTTCAACAAATAGCAGTTCCTTACTTTTAATAATGTTTGCTATATCATTAATATAGATCTGAAATAATAATGGGTCAAGATTAGAACCTTGCAGAAAGCCTGAATTTTGACAAAACAAACGAAATCTAACATTACGCTATTTCATCCAAAAGTCCAAAAGAGAACCCATTTTGGAGAAAACTATTGCGAATCCGATCAGATGTTTTATCAAAATCGGTATATACGAGGATGGTACCAGAAGTACCCGAGCCAACAAAGAAAACGCAAAAACTTTGGAAAGAAATGTATTTATTTTTCAACATAATCTCCTTTCAGCTTTATACACTTCTCATTGTCGGAAAATCTTTGACTACTGAGCCATTTTTTCAAATTTGGGAACAGAAAATTATCCGAGAGGGCCAAATCTGGGGAATAGGGTGCATGAGGTAGCAATTCAAACTTTAATTTATTAATTTTGGCCATTGCAATAACGGATTTGTGAGCTGGTGCATTGTCTTGATGAAACAGCACTTTCTTTTCAGCCAAATGCAGCCGTTTTTGCTTGAATTCTTCTTCCAAACGTTGCGATAAGTTCGCATAATACTCGCCGTTGAGTTTTCCTCTTTTAAGATAGTCAATGGAAACTATTCCACACGTATCCCAAAAAACCGATGCCACTACCTTGCCTGCAGATGAAAAGGTCTTCGCCTTCTTTTGAGCTAGTTCTCCCTATTGAGTCCATTGTTTTGATTGTTCTTTTATCTCGGATGTGAAGTGATGTACCCATGTTTCATCCATGGTGATGAAACGGCGCAAAAATTCTGCTTTGTTGCTGTGAAACTTCGCTAAAAACTCAATTGAAACATCTTCACGACATTATTTTTGTTCGAATGTGAGCAAACGCGGCACCCATCTTGCACACAGCTTTCTCTTGTCCAAATTTTCACATAATAGAATATAAAAACTATGTCTGCTAGCTCGCGCACTTTCGGTCGACGATCATCTAGTACCACGTTGTGGATTTTCTTAACCATTTCTGGAGTCGTCACCTAATTTGGTCGACTACTGCTTTGTTCGTCTAGGCAGCTCGTACAGCCTCGTTTAAACTCTGCTACCCAATATTTCACTGTTGTAAATGAAGAAGCAGACTCACCTAGAGTAGAATCCAGTTCAGCTTTTATATCGTCTGGGCTGAGGTCTTTGAAATAAAAGTGTTGTTTCATGTAACGATCACCAATTTTCTCCATTTTGCAAATTCACTGAAAACGTTCACTATTGATGGCTGCCAAACAAATACTAAACAACGTGGCGTCTTCAAACTTGAAACATATGCTTTATAGATTGTATACTTTTTAATACAGTTTTAATACAAAATAACTATCGCCATCTCTAGGTCAGGCCGGGTACTTGTGGGACCACCCTCGTATCTCTTTCGCAAAATATCCAATCGGATATCATCTTGAGTCACAGTATGTTCAATTCTATCTAAGAACTTTAAATCAACAAACAATAGTTCTTTACACCTAATACTATTTGCGATGTCATTAATGTAGATCGAAACTAGTAATAGGCCAAGATTAGAACCTTGTGGAGCACATGATTTTTGACAAAACGAATGAAGTCTAATATTCTGCTATTGCGTTCAAAAGTTCAAAAAAGTACCATAAGTTTTTGGACAAGACTATTACAATTGCTTTACAAAAATCACTGTAATCAGTTCTTAAAGCTTTCGGTCGGATGTCCTCTTAAAGGCTTGAGCAATTGCCAATATGTTCAATTGTGTTTAAGAACTTTAAATCATCAACAAATGGTAATTCTTCACATATAATGATATCGCAATATCTATAATAAAAATTTAAAATATTAATGGGCCAAAATTAGAACCTTATCGAATGCCTGATTTTGGACAAAACAAACGAAGTCTGACATTATTCCATTCAACTCAAAAATCCAAAAAAGAATGTTCAGTTTTTGGAGAAATCTGTTGCGCTTAATCCTATCAGATGCTTTACTAAAATCAGTATATATGACTTTCGTAAACCATCCGATCGGATGTCATCTTAAGGTCTTAAGTAGTTGCCATTATGTATAATTCTGCTTAAGAACTTTGAATCATCAGCAAAGAATAGTTCTTCGCACTTAATAATACTTGCGATATCATTAATAAAGATGATTAAATTTAATTAAAAATAGTAATGGACCAACTTTTAACAAAACAATCGAAACCTAGCATTATGCTATTCTCCTCAAAAGTCCAAAAAAAAACTGAATTTTAGGGGAACACTGTAGCGATTGCTCTACAAAAATTAGCGTAAACGACTTTCGTAAAGCATCTGATCGGATGTTATCTTGAAGTCTTGAGCAATTGTCAGTATGTTCGATTCTGCTTAAGAACTTTGAATCATCAACAAATAGTAGTTCTTCACACTTAATAGTATTTGCGATATCATAAAGATTAAAAATAGTATTGAGCCAAAGTTAGAACCTTGCGGAGCGCCTGAATATTGACGAAACAAACGAAATCTGGCATTATACTATTCTGTTCAGAAGTTCAAAAAATAGCCTTAAGTTTTTGAAGAAGACTATAGCGACGGCTATACAAAAATCAGTGCACATGACTTTCGTAAAGCATCTGATCGGATGTCATCTAGAAGTCTTGGATAATTGCCAACACGTTCGTTTCTGTATAGTAACTTTAAATCATCAATAAATAGTGATTTTTTATACTTTATAATATTCATGTTATCATCAATAAGGATTAGCGATAGTAATGGGTCAAGATTAGATACTTATAGAACGTCTAATGCTGAATAAAGCACACGAAATCTATCATTGTACTATTTTGCACATTGCTTTCTTCCAATTATATAAGATTTGAAAGGATTTATTAAAACCCAATAATCCACACAAACTTTAAACAGCTAAAAATATTTATCAAATGCTTTACAACAACTTTGGCAGATAACAAATCAAATTGTTGTTCTTTTATGATAGTCTGTTTTTCAATTTATCAGCAAATATATTTTGAAAATTTTGACAAACGAAATTAAGCACTAATGAAGCCTATTTGTTACAATAATTTGTATTTTACATGATGTTATATTAGTAGATACACAAGTAAAACTAATTTCACCACAAAATTTATTAAAATTAAAGGCATTTGCAAATTCCAGCATCAATTCCCTAAATATAATTACAACAAATAATTTTAAAAAGCTTTTATGTATTTCATTATATTTTATCCTGAAACGTGCAGTTGAAATAGCTGTAATAACATTTATTGATTGATAAAACCGGATTCCGTTCATTTGTGTGTCCACAACACTGCATACATATCAATATGATAATTAGTAACGAGCAGATTCTGGAGCATTTGCTCAGTTAACCTCCGTCGAGTCCGAACTTAAGTGATCTAACCTAAATAATTTGAATACTGCTAAATTGCAAAATCGATAATGAATGTTTAAATACACGTGTATTGTATATAAATTAACTGAGTTTATGTAAAAGATGAAATCCTCGAATTATAAAATCGCCCGTAATAGTATTTGTATATCAAAATGAATTTCAGACTTAGATTGTAATCTACTAAATCAAAACAGGAATTGTATACCGAAAAGAAAGATCTTAAACTATGCGTCGATTACAGGTAAAACACAATAAAATCAAATTCAATTTTGTATTTCCACAGGTGATATATCTGGGGAAGCCCTAGGAAAAACTATACGATTGTGATTTTTCAAAAAATATTTTTTCAATATCTTTTCAAACAATTAGTTTCGCTAAAATATAGCCATCCAAAAATATTACCAGTTATGGGAATTAAGTGTAGAAACTACATTTGAAAATGTTTGTTAATAATTAAGTTATTTAATCAAAAGAAATCATTATGAGCAGTGACGAAAATTATGAAATAACCATAAACTATGTACACGAACTATAACCATTGACCATGGATAAGAAAGGTTCTGAATACGGCATGTAATACGAGGGTGGTCTGAAAAGTTTCCGACCTAACAAAGATAAAAGATATTTTTTCTTATTTTTTTCTACATAGTGTCCTTTTAAATCTACACAATTCTCCCAGTGATTCTGCCATTTCTTTAACCCGTCCAAATAGTATTCGGCGTGTTTCCCTGCAAAATAATTGTTCACGAAGGTGATTGGCTCCTCATTTGACGAAAATCTCTGTCCTCTAAGGGCAATTTTTAAACGAGGGAACAGAAAGAAGTCGTTTGAGGCTAGATCTGGTGAGTAAGGCGGATGGTCAAGCAGTTCAAACCGTAATTCGTGGATTTTCGCCATGATGTGAGACGGCGTCTTCGTGAAACAGGTTTCTCTTTTTCTGCAAATGTGGCCGTTTTTCCACAATTTCTGCCTTCAGCTTGTCAAGTGATGATGCGTAGTATGCTCCTGTAATAATGTTTCCTTTTCGAAGGTAGTCGATTAAGATAATCCCATGGCTGTCCCAAAAAACGGTCACCATCACTTTCCCAGCCGAGAAAACAGTTTTTGCTGTTTTTGGAGCCGGTTCCCTCTTTACATTCCACCGCTTTGACTGTATTTTTGTTTCGGGTGTATAATGGTGTATCCAAGTTTCATCTACATCAATTAATCGGCGCCAAAACTCGGATTTATTGCGCCTAAAGTGTACGTGGAAATGTTCATTTCAACACGTTTTTAGTCTAACGTTAGCAAATGCGGCACTCAACGCGCGGACAGCTTGCTCATGCTTATATCTTGATTTAACATGTGACAAACACGTTCTTTGGACATATTCATAGCCCTTGCTATCTGTCTCACCTTAATTCGACGGTCGTCTAGCACCAATTGGTGAACTTCAGCGATATTATCGTTAGTAGTTGCAGTTTTTGGACGCACCGAACGTTCATCGTCTCCCAAGCTCTTACAGCCACGTTTAAATTCAGCTGCCCAAAATTTCACTGTGGTAAATGATGGTGGAGTCCCCGTACACAGATTCCAAATCATCTTTGATTTGCGTAAGCGTGTTGTCTTTCGAAAACAAATATTTAATGACAGCTCGATACTCGACACTCACATCGACTCACTCTACTGACAGTCAAATAGAAACTGCGCGTCCAACATGGTTAAGTTAAAACTTTGGTGAGTACCTAACGATAGATACACAACCAGATTCCCTAGCTTTTATTAATGTGTGCTTCCTTCTTCACGTTGAGGTCGGAAACTTTTCAGATCACGTTCGTAATAGACATCTCTTCCAGAATTCTCCTGTTTCGTCTTTCATAATGAATCATGCAATATTCTTCGTCTTCCTAATCTTCAATCTCTGTATATCTTTGCACCCTATATTATACTCTGCCATTCTTTCAAACTAAAATTTTTTGTCGCCATTCATTAATTCCAATAATTCGTACATCTTTAATACACTAGATATCACGGAGGTCACCGGTGACCGACATTAAATTTGCTGGTGGTCACTGGCGAAGCCAGAATGAGGCAGTAGTTAGAGAAAATTTCAATGCTTCTAAATTACTCTATCTCATTTCCATTAATCAAAAAAGCAAAAAAAACCTTTATCATATTAATATTCGTATAACCATGACCATGAATACGAAAGATTGAATTCCACATGTAATAATAGTAATTTCTTACAGAATCCTCCTGTTTCGCTTTTCGTGGTGAATTGTCTTCCTAATCTTCTGTTTGTCTTTGCACCCTATATTATTCTCTACTATTTTTTCAATCTTAAATTTGTTGTCGTCATCCAACAATTATTCATTTACTTCACCGCAAGCTTTATTGGAATGCTTAGTTTGATAATGTAATGGCTAATAATTATTACTTAATTTATATACCACCCAAATGGATTACTTAATTAGAATATTATGGACTATAAAAATATGAATATCACTTAAAAACTCTGAAATTTGATCGTACATATTTCGTTATAAAATTCATACTTGATGGATTTTAGGACAGGAAGTAATTTTTAAATGAAAAGGTATCTTAAAAAGATACACAACAATTTGAAAGTATACCCTTACTTTAGCACAAGAAACAAAATTCAATCGATACATCTAAAAATATGATAAAACGTTTAAAAGGAAATATCCGCTAATTTGTGGGAAGTCGACTGGGGTGCCGGCAGAAGGAGGGGCGAAGGGAATCGTGCGAAGGCGTCAACCATCGCCAATTAACCGGAAAATTGAATGCGAGATGACGGCGATGTGATGTGAAAGTAGATGGGAAATACACACCGTGCTTTGAAAATCCCTTAATGTAAATTGATTGAAATATAAGCCGAAAATTGTTCTTTTGCATTCCATCCGCCTTGTTAGCAGGCGTATAGATACCATTGTACGCCGTTACGGTGCGACAGCTTCGAGTGAAAACGGTCGAAAATTACGAGGCTATTACGGCAAATTGCAATGATAATTACGATAAAAAATAACGAGGAAATAAATACCATTACTGATTATTCGCCTAAATATAAAAGAGACGGTAAAACGTTATGCTCCGAAATGTATAATGCAAAACCTACGTTTCGACTTTTTTATTTGGAAGTAAAAAGAGAGAGAAATGCGACAATAAAAAAAAACCGAATGATTCTGAACACTCGAACTTATTTTCGTAATTTTTAATGAATTTTATTAATTCGCTTCATTTCATAAAATAAGTAGAAGCATACTTTTAAAATGCTTGCAACATAACCTCATAATTAATAAAAAGTTACAATATGTTTCTTTAATTCACAAACGGCTAGTGCTCTTCGCTGTACCTCACTTCTCGGATAGTTTACATTTCTGTTGGAAAGATGGAGGTATAGTGTTTTCATTTCATCATTTTTCGTTATTCAATTCAATACCGACTGGGTGATTTATATGCAGCCGACAATGTAAAATCAACCTGAAAAGTTCTCGACTAACGAAACGTATAGTAGTCAGTGCTTTCTTGAAGACAACCTCTTATTAATTACGATATTATGTCTGGTAAGGGCCGTTTATGTGTACAATTACTATTCACATTGGCAGTAGATGTTCTCACCATTTACGAGTCAAAGTAACATACAGTACTCTTCACTATATTGTAACTTCTCCGGTAGTTCAATTCTGTCCGAGAGATGGAAGTATAGCTTCCTCATTTTTTTATTTTCACTATTACAACATAAAATGGATGTTTTGAAAAGTCAACTTTTGCTTCGACTGTGTTTCTTCCGCAGAAATTGGGATATTGTCCATTTATTAAAAATAAATCTCTACCACTGCCTAGATTTTAGATCTAAAAGTACATATCTTGATAAATAAGTTGTCATTACCAGCAGTAGAAAGAAAATCAAATTCTTGCGTTGATTTTTAAGCTTACCAGGAGTGTTCCCGGACGCGAATAATTGAGCCAATGCTTGTCTGATATCTTCTTAGTTTTTGAAGTTTTCCCCTGCAAAAATTTTGAAAGGACAGAAGCAAGTGCTAATCGGAAGGTGCTAGGTCCGGGGTGTATGGGGGATGCGACAGAATTTCCCAGCTTAGTTCTTCGAGTTTCCGACGAGTCCTCAAAGCAGTTTGTGGCCTGGCATTATCATGAAGTACTATGATGTCCTTCCTATTGAACATCGCTGGCCTCTTTTCTTAGAGTGCTTATTTTAAATTATCTAACTGCTGACAGTACTTCTCCGAATTTAGATTTTCGTTGGGTTTTAACAGCTGAAAATGTATTGGTCCTCAAATGCCCCACCATGTACCATACACATTTTCTTACTCAGGTTCAACTTCGATTTAGAAGTGAAAAAGGTAGGTCTTCCGGATTTACAATATACCCTTTTGCTAACGATGTTTTCCTAGGTAATCCACTTTTCATCACCAGTTATCATCCGGTCCAAAAGGGGTTCGATTGTGTTCCGTACAAGCAGAGATGTGCATATGATTTGATCATTCAACTTCTTCTTACTCAACTCATGTGGCACCCAGCTCGAATATTTCCACATCAATCCTAGTTTTCGATAGTCCGAAATTATTTTCTGAGCTGAATTAAGCCTTTCCGCAATCTTAGATGTCAAAAATTGATTTTGCTCTAACATGATCTTCGAAGGAACATCGTCAATCAAAGATAGTCGCTCAGAGCGTAGCTCATCAGAAATATCGATATCGCCTATTTGAAAGTTTTCGAACCAGCTTCTGCATATTCTATCAGAAACCGTGCCTTCACCAAATATATTCAACTAATTGCTACACACTTCTGTAGCATTTCTTCCTTATTGGAATTCGTACAAAGTACAGTGGCGGAAATGAACTTTATCAGTAGCCATAGATACAGGATCGCGTCTCACTTAATACTAACATGAATCATCTTCGTTTTAGTTCATTTGCTGTGTCAGTATGTATACATTCAGTGATAAAAAGAGAGAGCCAAACATGCGTCAAATGAATATGCGCGTACTTGTTGAAACTTGTAACAGGAACGAGCAGAACTTTCCGGTACATCTAATATAAATCTAGACTAATAGAAATCACAGCTTTACATCAAGATTTTGGGCCACTGAGCGGCTTCAAATGTGTTTTTTCACATCTACACTGGTTGAAACTTGATGTAACCCGAACGGACTAAACTTCCCGGTACACCTAATATCTTATATTAGTAATATGTACCTGATTTTGTTTTATTTCTGATAAAATTGAAAAAATACCAAGGTCAGAAGGGGACTCTAATTGAATTGCCAGATACACTACAGTAGAATAGAATAGAATAGTACTTTATTGATGTATTGACGAATATTAAACAGTTGCCGAGAGAATAAGATAATAATAAATTATAAATAAAAATATAAAGTTTTCTTGTCATTCTAAAATCTTAAAATATTCAAACATTAATATTAAAATATATATATATATATATATATATATATATATATATATATATATATATATATTATGGAGGCCATTTGCCCGATGTGTAATTCCATAAATAACCCTATCCTTATACTTTATGATTCAATAAAAAAATAACAATCAAAAGAGTAAAAACTGTGTTTTCAATTTAATTCAAATCTTGCGTTAATTTTGGGTCACCTTTCTATATACAATATATACACATTTGAATTAAATTGAAAACACAGTTTTTACTCTTTTGATTGTTATTTTTTTATTGAATCATAAAGTATATAGGATAGGGTTATTTATGGAATTACACATCGGGTAAATGGCCTCCATGGTTCTGCATGCACATACGCACTTGTTTGTCGAAATTTTCCATGACCATTATGCATAAATGTGGCTGAATTTCGTTGATGCAGCAATGAATCTCCTCCTTCAATGCATCTGTGATTTCAAATAACCCCATAAAAATAAATCTAATGGTGTTAAATCACACGATCTAGGGCGCCAATTCTTATCACCGAAACGAGAGAGTACACGACCTGGAAATGTCTCATGCAGTAATTGAATTTTTTCACGGGCTGTATGGCATGTGGCACCGTCTTGTTGAAACCACGTATTGGCCACATCAATATCATCCATTTTCGGCAGAAAGAACTGTGTTATCATGTCGCGATATCGAGCACCAGTAACAATCACTGCTTGACCAGCCCCATTTCCAAAAAAGTATGGTGCAATTCTGCCTCCAGCCCAAAATCCACACCAAACAGTGACACGTTGCGAATGTATATGTTTTGCGACAATCATGTGTGGGTTCTCAGAACCCCAAAAGTGGCAATTTTGGCGATTAACAAAGCTATCAACGTGAAAATGTGCTTCATCGTTTAGGATGATTTTGCTCGCAAAATCAGCATCCATTTGTTGATGTTCAATAATCTATTCAACGCACTCTCTTCACTGTGCATGGTCATTAGGCTTCAATTGTTGTGTTAATTGAATTTTGTAAGCATGGATACACATGTAATAAATTAACTTACAGACTATCACTGAAATATTCTGCTAATGTATAGAACTCTTTTTTAATTAGTGCCGTTTTAGTTACCAATTCGTTTTTGTCTAGTTGCTCGAAGTGTTGAGGTAAGTGTTTGTAAAGTTTGATACCCTCACAGTGCATGTTGGTTTGTGTAGGTACCACATAATCGCTTTAGATATACACGAAAATATATCTGCCGAATTAATGTAGAACGGTCCTTTTTATAATGGCATGTAAACAAAACTGACAATCGGAGCATATCCCATTCTTAACATAGAGAATAAAAACACATTATTTTTCGAAGTTGTTATGATTTTATTCGATTAGATATAGCAATGCGCAATGCAATATACGAATAATATACAAATATATGTTTTAATGTGAATATAATGATCTAATTGTTCAGGCGACACGTAACATCGTAACACTTCAGAATTTATTGTTTCACCCGTGCAAAGTTTTTAGTTCTTCATTCTTCTTACATATACCTAATTAGATATTATGCGCAGAAGAAATATTCTAAACAACATTTCATTAAACATTTAGCGTTTAACATGCTTATCAAACACAAAAAAAAATGTTACAGCAAGAGGTTACATCAAGAACAAATACTGTCAAGTTAAATATAAAAATATTTTGAGAAAACGACACTTTATTATTTCAACATAATTATATCTTAAAGAAAAAGCGAGAGAGAGAATGCAGTAATACTGAAGTATTACTTATGATGTACTATAATTAGTTCCCTACAAAATACTACAAAGTACGAATACTTTTGCGAGTAACTGTATCTGCACACATGCAAGTACGTGTACTCGTACATACAATTATGCTCTTTTATCACACACTATGACTTTGTATCCCGAGAGATGTTCTCCAGACCAAACAATTTTCTCTCCAAGCTCTATATTCCCTAAACTACATAAACTCGACGATAATCACAAGTAGTAAGCATACCATAATGTTCGCGAGCAATTATTTAGTTGGAAATTTACTCAAAACAAAGCAAGCACTTCAGTGAACTATTTAACCATACTTATAACGTAAAGTGTAATATTTGTTTACCACTTTAACGCGTTTGACCTTATCGATAACACAACATACGATAATGAGTGAATGAGCCATTGATTTTCTATAATTGACATTTGAAGTATATCTGAATTTATTTAGCGTAGATATTTATTAAATATGTACATTACTTTTTTTGCTATATTGAGGTATTTGTAATAAAAATAAAGAACGTTTTCTTGTAATATGTTAAAAGTAAATAATATTGTTGTTTATTACGCTACAATGATATGATAAAGTTTATGGTTCTATCGATAGATATGAGTTCAGAAAGAGACAAATTTATTGTGTGTATAACGTATTGTTCTATTAACATACAGATATTGCTGTATATTCCGTAAGTGCAGGAATATTTTGAGAACAATACAGTGATGTACATAATACGAGGGTAGTCGTTTATATTTCGAGAATAGCAAACGAAAAAAAATTTTTTTATCGAAAATAGTTTTATTGCTTTTCAAAATATTCTCCTTGAAAATCAATGCACTTTGACATTCATTTAAAATCAATCTGAAAAGCATTGCTGCCACTGTGAAGGCGGTATCTCCAAAATATGAGTTTTGAATGCCCCAACTGCCTCTACCGGCGTAGAAAACCGTTGACCGCGAAGTTTATTTGTCACGTGTAGGAACAAAAAGAAATCACAGGGTGCTAGATCAGAGCTGTACGGTGGATGGCTCATCAATTCAATGTTTTGCCCGGTCAAATATTCAATTGTTTGAAGCGACCTGTGAGAGCTCCCATTGTCATGGTGGAGAATGATCTGTCGTTTTCGGTTTGTTTTTGTTATTTCTTTAAAAATTTTTGGCAAACAAATAGTTGTGTACTATTCGGAATTAACCGTTTTACAACTCCGTAAAGGTACGGTTGCAATGTGACTGGTTTTTCCGAAACAACAGGCGACCATTTGTTTTGATGTGTTTCGAGCGCGAACTTTTGTTGGTTTTGGCTCATCTTGAAATACAGTCGACTGTTAGCTACTATCGGGCTCATACCTATAGTTCCAAGATTTATTACCTGTGACAACTTTATAAATATTCATTGAAGCACCGCCATTGTATTTTTGTGTATTTCTTGGCACCAATCGACGCGAGTACTTTTTTGAGCGATTGTTAAATTATGTGCTACCCAACGTGAACAGAGTTTCTTAATGGCTAAATGCTAAATGAAGAATCTTATGCACGCTCGTGTTACTAATACCTAGAAATGCCTCGATCTCAAGACATGCCACATGACGATCTTGCATTATCAATTCAGGCACTGCATTAATGTTTTCCGACACAACAACATTTGTGTGACGACCTTCACTAAATTGATCGTCCAAAGAACACCGTCCAAGTTTGAATTCACTATACCAACGATATACTGTAGTTTTCGATGGTACTTCATCATTATATAAAGAATTTAGCTCGTCGATGCATACTTGTTGAGATAATCCACGCCGAAAGTTATGAAAAATAATTGCACGACAATGTTAGCGAGTTAATTCAATTTTTTCGCTGACATAAAATTTTCAAGTTACTATCAACAGTAGAAATAGCGATCGGATACTAAAACTGTAAAGGTAAATATATTTTCAAAAATGAGAAACTTCACGATGCAACCATCAGATCGGAGGCAGTGTTGCCAGTTCCCGAAATATAAACGGCTACCCTCGTATTATACGTCCTCTGTGAACCTCTTATGTGAGGTTAATGTGCAAACGCACACTTCGATTGTTCTATATTTAACCAATCTTACCATATATCTCTTAGATTTATTTAACATTTTACGTAAAAAGGTAATATAATATGCCTTAATATATTTTCAATTTATTTTTGATAAGAAAAGATATATTCTTTTATTGAAATGACCCTCAAATTTGAAAAGATTGTAATCAGTAAAAATAAAAATTCACAAAAGGAAATAACATTTCGCTCCACTGAAAAAGAGATTTGTTAGAAATTTATCTACACTTGATACTAAGTTGTCCGCAACATATTGTTTATTATGTAATCGCATAATTTTGACTGTCGCAATTATATATTGAAATTTTTATATTCAACTGTATGAAAAATCCTCTTCACAAAAGAATATATTTTCACTTTTAAAATGTTTCTTTAATTTAAACTAGTAGGTATTAATCTAAAACATGAATTAACAAAGAAACAGTGACATCATAGTCGGTAAAACAAAGTTACGCTAGAATTGTATCGACGGAAACTGAAATATCTGTGATTTTATTTATTTTATAATTTTCAAAATCCACAGCTATGCGAATTGTTTTCAATTTACGATCATAACCAGAATTATCTTCTCGTGGGCCAGTTTGTACTAGTATACTGAGTATACAACGTCCCCACAAATGTGATGTAATAAAACAGATAAGGTATAGAATTATAAGTTTGTAAACGAGTGGATCTTTACATAAGGCGAAAGTATGATTAAGTATGATGGACGGACGTACGGGAAAAAACAGACCATTGGTTGATACAGTGCGAAAGTTTATGGACACATTTTCCGATTTATATTATAATGGTGTTAAAATATATTGCAAAGTTTGCAATAAGTCGTTGATGTGGGACAAACGCGGCCCTAAAGATCTGTTCGTGCCACGTACTGTTCATGATAATCGCCTGTGATATAAGACTTCATCTACTCGATAAGCAACCGTTTCCTGTGCGTAACGGCATCGAAAATATGATCAAAGTTGTAATTAAGGATAAACAGCTGTGGTTATGTATCGGTGAAACGACAGATCGAAAAAAAACCATTGCAAAACAACAAAAGATTGGAAAAGTGCACTGGCGGAGCTATTATGAACGTAATGCTGGAATGTGCTAAAAAAATTTCAAATTTCAACTAACCAACTAACTATTCATGTTTGTGAGTGATAGTGCAGCGATAATGTGTAGTGTAGATCGTTACTTTAGAGGCAAGGGTTAGGGACATTTATATGTGACGTGTAAAGTTCATTCATTATGCTTTGTAGCACAAAGTATTCAACAATATTACCCAGAAGTGGATGCATTAATTTCAAATACCAAAAGAGTATTCTTGAGGTCGCCCGAATGAATTCGAGAAGTCCACAGACTGTGCCCCGGTATTTCTGAACCACCATAGCTAATTCGCACACGTTTGGGAACATGGTTGAGAGCGGTTTTCTATTGCTGCGAGGATTTACAACAATTAAAATTTGTAATTCTACGATTCAAACCTAACGAAGCTGCAACAATTAAGGAAAGCCAGAAAAGATTTGAAACGACTTCCGTTGAAACCAATTAAAACAAATTTACAACAATTATAAAGATTTATTTTACTCAACAAATTTCAGAACATTTTGCAGTCCTTAGTGGAGTCAAAGCGAAGTCGTTCCCATCAAATGTCAGCATATTAGAATTCTGTTTTTTCCTTTGTTAAGCCCAAACTTAAATATGTGTCGTTAATTTAGTCACCTCTGCACAAAATAAACTTTCCTCATCAGTCTAGGGACTATCCTTCACGGGGCATCAGTCATATTCATCTATTGACTACCTTTAAAGTTCAACCACTAGCACTCCATAGATACCAGAACGACATAAACTTTCTTTATCTTCTTCTTCACAATAGAATTGACGCACCTGAAATTCTGCCAAAGTTAAACTTTTTCGGTCCCAGGCAAGCAACAAGATTTGCAAACACTTTTCGTCTGCCAGACCCAAGGACAGATGTACTAATTAGATCGCCTATCTACAGAGTAAGTGACTATTTTAACAACTAGCTATAAAAATAAACTATACGAGGGGTGGCAGTTAAATTACGAGACTGGTGTGAGAAATGTTATTTATTGCAAATAAACTATATTTAACTGTCATCCCCTTCAAGATACCCTCGTCTCCTATCTATACACGGCAATATACGTGGCTTCCATTGTGCAAAGCAATGCTATAGTTCATCAGTTGTCAGCCTTTTCAACAACTATGTGTTCCCTTTAATGCACTTTTCGCTTTTTGGAACAGATAGAGGAGTCACAAAAACTGCTTCACAGATATGGCACCATTTTTAAACAAACTTTTGTCATGTTTAATTCATCAAGCAAATTATGTCTTACTGTTTCTTAATGTTTGCCATATCAGCAATCATTCGAATGCTCAGACGTCGGTCTTTCGGCACAATTTAATTAATTTTCTGAACGTTCCCTTCAGTTTTTGCAGTCACAGATCGACCAGGACGTGCATCATCTTCAACCTTTTCCCAACCTTCAAAAAAAAAACGTTTGTGCCATTCAAAAACTCGCGCACGTGACTAACACCATCACCAAACACCTTCTTTAACATTTATAAATATTCTGTTGACGATTTTTTTTTAATTTGACAAGGAATTTGAGGTAAATTCGCTGCTCGATTTTTATGTCAATCATTATCACGCCACTACTAAGTAACATTGTACTCTACGATTAAAGCTCGAAAGTAAACTAAAGCAGACAGAGAGACGAAATTACGGGTTGTTGCTTGAGAAGTATCAAGGTCAATGACATTCCAATTACAGCCTCGCCCGATGCGGTTGCGCGATGGAAGGGGCGCAGTCTCCTTATCTACTTGCCAGACCACGTACACCTCTACCAACAAAGCTTGTTCAGTACATTTACCACTTTCGTATTATGTGATTGTATGTGTTTTTTTAATGCTTGTGTATGCATATTTGTGATGGTATATTTATAAATTTATATTTAGTTCGATGCGTATTTAGTTTTGAATGTAAGCGAGCAACATTGCATATTATTTACTATTGTATTGTCCTATAATAGGATTTTATATCTGTTGGATAAATCTACAATATGTATATTACTATTATGATAAGGCAACTTTACGGAAAGAAAAAACATAAAGACAGTAATAAATTACTAAAACAATAATTCGCCAAATTAATTTCGAAAATAAAGATACGTAAACAAAACAAAAACTATGCGATAACAAGATGCGAACACTTTGTTCATAATAAACCGGAGAACGCCAAGAAAAATTTCTGACATCAACTCTTGAAATGCCACTTAAACATGACACTGCTTTTGCCTCACTTATTAACCCGTGTTCTGGAAGGAGTAGTAACAGTGTTAAGTTAGGCATTTATATTGCGAGTGATCTATGCTAAACGCTTTTGATGAAATTCACTGTTAAAGAGTTCGCTGAAATTTAATACATCTACGCTCCTCAAAGTTAGTGTGTGAGACTTTATCTCTAAAAGCATTTTGAAGTGTTTCTATACACCGTATTCTTGCTAATAATAATATGGGATCGTAAAATATCTCTGCCTGTGAATATTATCAATTTAAAATCATTGTTTCTATCTTAATATAGTTCAGTTAATTAAAAGTATGTCTTTGGACACATCGTTTTATATATATGCCACGAAATAAGATAGCCAATAAGATCTTTTCTATTTCTTATGATATAAACAATACTGGGAACATCATTGGGTCCGACACAAAAGAGCTTTGCACATCTATTAGTAAAAATAGAAATATGGCGCTGCACGTCTTGAGCGTAGATATGTAAAGCTCCGCAAATGTTCTCGATTCTCAGTTATAATTTGCTCGCCGATTAGAATGAACGTGTCGTGTACGAATGTGTAGACTTTCGTATGAAGTGTTGTCCGTTGCGTGTAATAATATCGTAGTTACGTAGTTCTAAGAAACGACCATCATCAGAAGCAGCGAATAAGTTCGTTAAAAATTTATCGCGTTTACGAAGACAGAAATCAAATGTGTAGTTTGCGTTCTATCTGCTGGAAGAACAATTACAAAAAAACGGGCGTACGATCGATTGAACAATTTCTATTTAGATTTAGGTGTAACACTTGTTTAGTGCAATCTGCCGTTTACTTTATTAAACAACAAATCATCTATTCTGGAATAAATATGCGAAATCTAACAGATGTAACATAAAGTCATTACCTGTTCTTCTAACAGATGTCGCTGGCTTAAGTATGCAATGTTATGATTTGACACATACGTCATTTTATTCTACTGACATCAAGCTTCAAAGGCATACTTGTTATATTTTGAGAAAGTAACACTGCCAAAGATTTATACCTCTCTCTCTCTCTCTCTCTCTCTCTCTCTCTGTCGAGTTTCGTTTTTGAAAAAGTGCATTTGCGGTACGCATTACTTTTCTTATTTGATCAAAAGAAAAAGTCATTGAACATCGTCGTTTACTGGTAGAGACTTACGGTGAGTTTTATTATTCGGGTGCTATTTCTATTATCGACAGTAACTTGAAAATTTTATATCAGCCTAAAATGGATTTAACTCGTGAACATTTTCGTGCAATTATTTTTCATAACTTTCGACGGGGATTATCTCAACAAGAATGCATCGACGAACTGATTTCTTTATATGGTGATGAAGCACCATCGAAAACTACAGAATGTCGTTGGTATAATGAATTCTAACTTGGACGGCCTTCTTTGGACGATGAATTTCGTGAAGGTCGGCCCGCAAACGGAAAACATTAATGCAGTGTCTGAGTTGATAATGCAAGACAGTCATGTGACATATCGTGAGATCGAGGCATCTCTAGGTAGGCAGGATCTTATGTACACTGGTGTTACTAATCACCAGCGTGCTTAAGATCCTGCATGAACATTTAGCCGTCAAGAAGCTATATTCATATTGGGTACTATATAGTTTGACAATCGCTCAAAAAAAGGACTCGCGTCGATTGGTGCCAAGAAATACAGAACAATGGCAGTGCTCGAATTAACATTAACAAAGTCGTCACAGGTGATGAATCTTGCATTATACGTTTATACGTATAATGCTTATGCCCGATAGTAAAAAGCCGTCGACTGTGTGGGTATTCCAAAATGAGCCAAAACCAACAAAAACCGGTCAGGTTGCAACCGTGCCTTTAGAGAGTTGCAGACCGGTCAATTCCGAATAGTACACAACTATTTGTTTGCCAAGAGTTTTTAAAGAAATAAGGAAAGCAAACCGAAAACGGTAGATCATTCTCCACCATGACAATGCGAGCTCTCACAGGTCGGTTCAAACAATTGAATATTTGACCTTGCAAAACATTGAATTGATGAGCCATCCACCGTACAGCTCTGATCTAGCACCCTGTGATTTCTTTTTGTTTCCACACTTGAAGAATAAACTTCGTAGTCAACGGTTTCCTACGCCGTAAGAGTCAATTGAAGCATTCAAAATTCATATTTTGGAGATACCGCCTTCACAGTAGCAGCAATGCTTTTCGGATTGGTTTAAACGAGTGCAAAAGTGGCTTGATTTTCAAGGAGAATATTTTGAAAAGCAGTAAAACTATTTTCGATAATAAAAATTTTTTTATGTTTGCTATTGTCGAAATATAAACGGCTACCCTCCTATGTGAAAACTTGGGTAAGAAATATTAAACGACCTTAAAGAAAGATATACTATTTTATATCAGAATTATTTGAAAGAGTATTGTCTTCTCAATTGATTTTCAATTGAAGTAGGTAGATAGCGGAAATGAGGCAATATATTTTTCCGAAGTGCGTTTCAATGAACCTCCGATGCAATAAACTTGAATGCTTCAGCTATATCGAGTGCCTCTGAACATTGAATGCAAGTAATAAAAATATGAATGTACGTAGTTACATACCAACTATCCGAAGTTTTGTAGAGTGTTGCAGTTGTTTTAAGGGAAATATTTTCGACGCTCTTTTCTTGAAATATTTTCACGATTTAATACATTCTTGAGATTGTAAATATTTAGTGCTCGTATAATAAAAGAAATGAAGTAAGTATTATCGTAATGTTGTGTTGAGAATCAGAACTATTATGTTCGACAAATTGGTTCGAAATTTATTTCAAAATTGTATTATAAAAAGGTCTAATTAATAAGTTTATACTGTACTGGGTTAAACAAGTAAGCTAGCTCAGTTGTAGCTTGACCATTTAAAAAAATTATTTCTTTTGCATGATTACTTCTGTACATATTTTCACTATTCTTCACTTTGACCTTTTCATCCCAATCCGTTACTCCCATCTCTATAAACCTTTTAGAAGGAAGGAAGAAAAGAGGACGCCCTCTTCTTGAGGGCTTCCTATTTTCTTCCTTCCTCCTTCACCTTCCAATACAACTTTTATAACCTATGCATGTTCAGGTATCCTAAAAACATGTCCGAGCCACTTTGCCTCTTTGTGTTCTTACTATTTGAGTAATATTACGTTTTATGAATTCCTCTAATTCTATCCTAGTAGACTTACTCTTGTCTCCCACAAAACTGTCTTAACCTTTGCCGACCAGTTCTTCTTGAGACGTTCCCTTCGTTTCCTACTTCTTCCTAACCAGATTTTGGTTCATCTATTTTCAACTTGGTGTTACCCAAATAAGTAATACTAAGTTTTTCTAAAGACTTCCTGATATTCTTTATATGGTTAAGTTCTTAATATTACGTTTTTCAAAAAATTCCTTTAGGTATGTCCTAGTAGAAGACTCTTTATGTAGAAAAACTTAAATAATTAACAGTAGTTATCTTAGAATCCGATACTCCGCCTGTGGCAATACATCAGATCCTAGTAGAAGACCGTACTATACCACTATATTAAACAGATTTAAAATTTATTTATTCAAAGTATTGGCCATTTAACTGTACACACCTTGCCCATCCTTCAGGCTATTTACGGATGCAATCCCAAAAAACTGTTTGTCCTTTGAGTGAAATCAACTCTAACTTCTTCGAAAATGGCGAAGTGCTGCTCTGCAAGCGCGTGTCGCATTGACCGGTTTTGCAGTAAAATCACTTTATCGTGTCTTCGACAATTTGTTGTCGGTAACGATTAGTATTAATTGTTTCACCACATTTCAACAGTTCGTTATACACCACGGCAATGCGGTCTCACCAAACACAGAGTATTGTCTTGCGACTAAAACGATTTGACCTTGATGTCGATGAACCGGCTTCGCAAGGTGATAATCATGATTTCTTGCGCTTATGATTTTCGAAATAAACCTTTAAAGCAACATTTCACAGACAATTTTTCGATTTTTCATTGGCCTGTCATTCAATTGTTGTGGCACTCATTTTCCCATCTTCTGGATTTTTTCCATTGCTCATAATCGGTCTCTAATCGTTTCTTGGACCACATTTAATGCTTCTGCCAATTGTTTTTGAGCTTGGGTTGGGTCTTCATCTAATAACTCTTGTAGTTTCGCGTCTTCAAACTTTTTCGGTATACCTGAACGTTCTTCGTCTTGCACATCGAAATAATCCCTTTTGAATTGTAGAAACCACTCCTTACATGTTCATATTTTTGAAACATGCTCACAGTAAGTTTTTACAAGCAAACGATAACTTTCAGCGACTTTTTTCTTTTGATGAAATAAGAAAAGTAATGCGTGCGAAAATGCACTTTTTCAGGCATGAAAGTCGACATTTTCAAAGAGTTCTAAATCTATGACACTGTTTCTTTCTCAGAATATAACATGTAAGGCTTTGAAGCTTGATGCCAATAGAATAAAATGACGGATGTGTTAAATCATAACACTGCATACTTACGCCTAGGGACATCTGTTAGAAGAACCGATATTGACTTTCCGGTACACATGGTATAAATATTTGAAGCGCCAAAGCAACGAACGATTTGCCGTGAGGAACAAATCGCCACATTAGCTACTTTCATGGAACTCCAAGAATTGTACAACGTAACTAAACAAAACTAAGATCATCTAGCACAGTCTCCGCCGTTACGACTCTATTACCAGAACATACGAGGCCTACGGGCCAAAATAAACCAATTTAACTATTCTGCCTTATCGCTAGAGTTTGAGTTTATTTTACTTTCCAAAACAGGAACGGACAAGTGATACCGAACTATTTTATGCTTCCTATACTTTTCTCAGAGGTGATAGAGATTTTGACTTGGTAGGGACGTTGACTAGTGGCGATATATTCTTATAAAGGGTTTTCCAATAACGACTTGACCACTTTTTTTCAAAATAAAATGCAGACCATTTGAGATATTTCAAAAACTTTGTTATCGGGTTGAAGTACAATCACTCGACTTCGTTCATATGGCCACCGCGGGCACCAATTTTCGATGACTCGGACACACAATTCGGCCTAAACGGCTGCTATTTCGCGTTCAATGTTGGCTCTGAGCTCTTCCAACTTTGTCGGCTTGTTGGCATAGACCAATGACTTGACGTAGATCCAAAGAAAAAAGTCTAGAGACGTTAAATCGCACGAACGAGGCGACCAATCGACTGGTCCATTTCTTGAGATAACACGCTCATCAAACTTACTCTTCAATAAATCGATTGTAACGTGTGCTGTGTGGCTTGTGGCACCGTTCTGCTGAAACCACATGTTGTTCAAGTCCATATCTTCCAATTCGGGCCAAAAATAATCGGTAATCATGGCGCGATAACGATTACCATTCACAGTAACGTGACTATCATTATCGTCGACGAAAAAATATGGCCCTATGACGCAGACGGCATGCAAACGGTACCAAACAGTTATTTTTTGCAGATGAAGTGGTGTTTTATGAAGCACATGTGGATTTTCACTCGACCAATAACGCATATTTTGTTTATTGACGAACACATTGAGCCAAAAATGAGCTTCGTCACTGAAAATGATTTTGCGATGAAATTGATCATCTTGGCGCATCTTTTCCAGAGCCCAATCGGAGAACGTACGTCGCTTCAAATGGTCCGTCGGCTTCAATTCTTGAGTCAGCTTGATCTTGTATGGATGTAAACCAAGATCCTTACGCAAAATTCGCCATAAAGTGGTCTGGGCGATGCCCAACTCTTGAGAACGCCGTGGAATTGACTGATTTGGATCATTTGCTACGGACGTTTCAACGGCAGCGATATTTTCGACACTTCGACCAACCCATTGTCTCACTGGCACGGCAACATCACACAACGAATATGTAGACTCAAATTTTTGCACTAAACTTGTTACTGCCTGTCTACTAGGGCGAGAATTACGACCGAAAATCGGAGTGAACGCTCTTAAAGTAGCGGTCACCGACTCCGAATTTCTGTAGTAAATTTTTATAATTTGCAGACGTTGTTCGTTCGTGCACTTTACCATGATGAAAATGTTAAATTGACTGAATAAATTGACAGTGACAGTTCGATGATTAGTGAAAAGGTGCGTTCACAAATTGAATTAAAAGTTGTCAAGTCCCTATTGGAAAACCCTTTACAGTCTTACTTTCGCAAAATATAACATATATGGCTTTGAAGCTCGATATCAGTAGAATAAAAAATAACATATATGTTAAATCATAACATTGCATACTTAAGCCTAGCGACATCTGTTA
Source organism: Dermolepida albohirtum (assembly GCA_031893035.1). Lineage (NCBI taxonomy): Eukaryota > Metazoa > Arthropoda > Insecta > Coleoptera > Scarabaeidae > Dermolepida > Dermolepida albohirtum. The sequence continues at coordinate 5,581 of JAVIWB010003914.1, read as the reverse complement.
GAAAAACCGGTAATGACTTTCCGGTACACCTAGTGAAGAGCGCTATGGGTAAAGGATCTCCTATTCATCAATTCCCCTTATGTAAAAAATTGTTTTGATCATTTTCTTCCAACATTTTTTTATTAAAAATATAAATTTAGTAAAAAATTAGAAAATAAATTCAATTCAATTCTTTCAAGATGAAATTCTGTTGTATTTTTAATACAATGAATATTGTGTTTAATGCATACTGAAGGCTAACAATAATTTAGCTTTTTAACTGTAATAATATTCTGTTTTTCATAGTGGCGAAACTATTAAATGGATATAGTGCTTTAACAAAACGTTTCTCTATCAATTGTTTAGTAGATAATTCACTAGTATTTCATTAATCATACCGCGCGTTGTTAGTTCTAGATTGTACAAAGAGCGGCGTTCTGCTGAAATGAGTTTTTGGTCCTTCATTATTCATTGCGTAAATTAACAATATCCCTACTTACTGCGCAAGTATCTATGTACGTAACTGTAAGGCTTTTCATAATAATATCAACTAAAAGTCAAGCTTTTAACATAGTCTTAATGAGACGGAAAATTACTAGTTGTGAATCACTTGAAATTATTCTTAACCATCTTCTCCATTAACTTTTTATGATTCGAAATGTTTCTCATTAAGCTTAGAATTGGTATTGTTTTCTATTAATAGAAACAAGCTTATAAATTTTAAATTTAATTTGAAATTTTCGTAATATGACTGTCTTTTAAAAGAGCGTTATTAAGACTGTAGAAAATCCTACCAATATTGGATTTTCGACAACCTTAATAATCTCCCTCTCTCGACCAATACATAAATGTATTGACCGACAAAGCAAGAACGCTTCTATCTCACAGATCGGAGACCATGCCTCCAGTGTGTAATAGACAGAAACTTACATCTAGGCTTTATGCCAATTAAAGAATGTTAAAAAGGAATCATTCTATTATTAATAACACCCTATCAATAGGGTGTTATTAATAATAGAATGATTCCTTTTTAACATTCTTTAATTGGCATAAAGCCTAGATGTAAGTTTCTGTCTATTACACACTGGAGGCATGGTCTTCGATCTGTGAGATAGAAGCGTTCTTGCTTTGTCGGTCAATACATTTATGTATTGGTCGAGAGAGGGAGATATGATATTATTCATTATTTTCTGTATCGAAATGATATGATAAGCACTCTGAAGGAATCGTTCATTAATAACACAAATCAACCTGACGATTCGTGAATTCGATGAAACATATGTAGTTGATAGGGTGTTATTAATAATAGAATGATTCCTTTTTAACAACCTTAATAACCCTCCTTTAAAAGACAGTCACATTACGAAAACTCCAAATGAAATTTAAAATTTACAAGTAATATGACTGTCTTTTAAAAGAGGGTTATTGAGGTGGTAGAAATTACAATATTGATAAATTTCCTATGTAATAAATTATATGTATGTAATCTATTATAGAATCAAAAGTTGTAGGAAAGATAGTATAGATAACATCTATCTTTATTTCTATTTGAACATTCTGAAATAAAGTGTAATAAATAAGTAATAATTATAAGATTGTTAGTAGTGAAGAACTTGTTGATATAGTCATCTTAGTCTTCTAATAGGAGGGTGGTCCCAGAAGTACCCGACCCAACAAAGAAAACACAAAAATTTTGGAAAGAAATATATTTATTTTTCAACCTAATTTCCTTTCAGTTCTATACACTTTTCGCAGCGATGTTCAATAAGTTCGATACCCTTTTTATAATAAGAACTGTTTTGCTACTCAAAATAGCCATTAACTGCCGACACCACTTCTTCATTGTTGGAAAATCTTTGACCACTGAGCCATTTTTTCAAGTTTGGGAGCAGAAAATAGTCCGAGGGGCTAAATCTGGCGAATAGGGTGCATAAGGTAGCAATTCAAACTTTAATACAATATTAACTTTGGTCATTGCAATAACGGATTTGTGAGCTGATGCATTGCCTTTATGAAACGACACTTTCTTGTTAGCCAAATGCGGCCGTTTTTGCTTGATTTCTTGGCTCAAACGTTGCAATAAATTCGCATAATACTCGCCGTTGATAGTTTTTCTTTTCTCAAGATAGTCTATGAAAATTATTCCACACGCATACCAAAAAACCGATGCCATGACTTTACCTGCAGATGAAACGGTCTTCGACTTCTTTGGTGCCGGTTCTCCCTTTTAAGTCCATTGTTTTGATTGTTCTTTTGTTTCGGGTGTGAAGTGATAGATTCATGTTTCATCCATGGTTATGAAACGGCGCAAAAATTCTGCTTTGTTGCTGTGAAACACTCAATTGAAGCATCTTCACGACACTTTCTTGCACGAGTGTGAGCAAACGCAGCACCCATCTTGCACATTCTCATGTGCAAGTTTTCAGATAATATGCGATGTACCGCACTTCTTGAAATGCCCGCTATGTCTGCTAGCTCGGGCACTTTCAGTCAACAATCATCCAGTACCGCTTTGAGGATTTTCTTCACCATTTCTGGAGTCATCACCTCATTTGATCGACCACTGCGATACTCGTCTTGGCAGCTCGTACGGCCTTTAAGCTCTGCTACCGAATATTTTACTGTTGTAAACGAAGATGCATACTCACCCAGAGTAGAATCCAGTTCAGCTTTTATATCGGTTGGGCTGACGTCTTTCAAATAAAAGTATTGTATCACTTAATGATGACTAATTTTCTCCATTTTTGCAAATTCGCTGAAAACGTTCACAATTGATGGCTGCCCAACAAATAGTAAACAACGTGGCGTCTTCAAACTTGAAACATATGCTTTATAGATTATGTACTTTATAATGCAGTGACATTTTTCAAACAACTACCGCCATCTGTAGATAAGGCCAGGTATTTATGAGACCACCCTTCTATATAAATAACCTGAAAGAATGACTCAAGGCCAAGATAACGAATTGACCATTACGATACAATTTAGAAAGTCATACGAACACAAAGAAGTGTATATCACCTCCGCGGAAGTCACCCCCTGTAGATAAATTCGTTACATATGACCACACATTTTAACTTATCTGTTCTAAATAATATTTTAATATAATGTGCAAAGCATAATAGCAAATTCATGTTGACGTCATGGGCAAGTCATAAAATTAGCGTCGAATTCAACGTGTTAACAGAAACGCAGAATTTCCAATGAATTTTTTATTATAAGTCAACAGCAAAAATATCCATTTCTAACAGTAAAAAGTTTCATTTGTATTTATATCATCATTCTAATATTAATTTACCACTCCATTTAAAAACTTATCGCTTCCTCCTTTTCTTTTCGCACTGTGCTATTGTCCATCGAACGCGTCGCTGTTATTAATGAATGTATCAAAAGAAAATACGGGACGAATCAACTTCACTTCTGCTTCTGTCTCCGTTAATTCGATTGTGAGGGTCAGCGGTATAGAAACGAAATTAGGAAGCAGCTTTAGCTCAGACGTGAGGTCATCATTCTTCTGAATTTTGTAAAAGAGTGACTCTTCGTTACCTAATAAATGAAATAGAACTTGCCTTTTTTCATGGCATTGTTTTCTCCTCGTTTCTATTTTCTTGTATTTTCAGACATCGTTTTGTCATACAAAATTAAACACGTTTCTCGGCTTAAATATAAGTTCGAACGTCAGTATTAGAATGGTAAAAACGTGATATAGATTGGTATCTTATGTGGTTTATATTGGGTTGGCAACTAAGTACTTTCGGTTTTGTAATATAAAATAAAACACTTTTTTTTAAACAAAGAATAGTTTTTAATCAATTATATATTTTCCATTTTGCTCAATGACCTTTTGCAATCTTTCTTTCAGCTGCATGATTCCGCGCTCATAAAATTTCTGATCCTTATCAGCAAAAAAGTCCACCAGGTGTGAGTGAAGGTCATCGTCATTTGTGAAAGTTTTACCATTCAAAGAATTCTGCGAAATTCGAAATAAATGGTAATCAGATGGTGCTAGATCAGGGCTGTATGGGGGATGTGGCATCACTTCCCAGCCAAGCTCCAATAGTTTCCCACGAGTTGCCAAAGACGTGTGAGAGGCCTTGCATTATCTTGGTGGAAAACTACACCTTTCCGATTTGACAATTCTGGCCGTTTTTCTTTGATTGTTTCATCCAGTTTTATTAATTGTTGACAGTAAACATCAGAATTGATCGTTTGGTTCCTTGGAAGCAGCTCAAAAAACACAACACCTTTGTAATCCCACCAAACTGACAGCATGATCTTTTTTGGATGCAATTCAGCTTTCGATGTGGTTTGAGCTAATTTATCGTGTTTGCTCCACGATCGTTTTCGAACTATGTTACTGTACAGGACCCATTTTTCATCACCAGTGATAATTCTTTTTAAGAAAGGGTCGGTTTCATTTCGTCTAAGGTGCGTATCGCAAAAGCTGATTCTTTGTGTTAAATGAATTTCTTTCAATTCGTGAGGTACCCAAATATCAAGCTTCTTAACTAGCCCAAGACATTTTAAATGTTTTTCAATTGTTGTGTGCGATACATGTAGCCTCTCCGCAACCTCTCGAACAGTTATATGACGATCCTCTTCAATTATGACTTTGATTTGGTCATCCTCAACTTCAGTAGGCCGACCAGAACGTTGCTCATCTTTGAGGGAAAAATCTCCAGAACGGAATTTTTTATACCAATTCTGACACGTGCGCTCTGTTAAGCAATTAACACCATAAACTTCACATATCTTTTTGTGAGCCGCAGCAGCCTTCTTTCCTTTACGGAAATAAAATAGTAAAACTATTTGGAGTTCTCGATGCGCTTCAGCCGCCGTTTTCTTCGCATGAAAGCAGAAAAGCAACACTTCCCGCAAATGACGATTATTTGGCACAAAATCAGACATTTTCACACAACCAAAAGTATATGACACAAAAACAAAATCACTAATGTGTCAAAGCGGTTTATTTACCATATGTTTAAGCTTGGTTCGTGACCTTTTGGTTACGTCACAATCGACCAGCACTTACTACTGGAGCCATCTCTTGAAAAACAGCGAGAACTTAGTTGCGCACCTAATAATAATGGTTTGCAATTTATTAACTAGCAAGTTAAGATTAAATTAAATTTCTTGTGGAACTGTATATTTCGCTATTTCATAGCGATATTTGCAGGTCTATTGTGGTCCTTTAGTTTTGTTCGAGAAAGTTCTCCAGCCTCGTTACTAGCGGCTTCAAAAACAGTTTTCCTATCTAGATTTTTGCTTCAGTATATTTATCTTCCATCTATAAAAACCGTATCTTTGCCAAACATTCGCATTAGTCTATAGGACACAGTTTCCTCCCGTACTTTGCAAAATTTACATATAGTTTCTTCGGTCAAGCTCACATTATTTATATGTGTGTTGAGCTTAAATTACCTTGCTTGTAAACCCAGATCAATTGTAAATATGTACATTTGTCTGCGAAGCTCCGAACCTATGAAAGCCATTTATAATTATCAAATTAAAAGCTATAGATTTTCATGGTGACTGCCTTAGATGAATCAGCTGTTCAGCAATAGGAGAAAATATATTGTAATAGATAGCACAACATTTAACG
>JAVIWB010003911.1:0-50358 GCA_031893035.1 Dermolepida albohirtum | reverse complement strand
ACACAATGCATTTTTGAGGGGTTTTATTATTAAGTCGTAAATATTCCAACAATTTATGAGCTTAAGAATGGAATGTAATTCGTCATTGATGAAATTGTGCGGCAATATAATATTAATATGTACATGGTTAATTGGAGTTTACGTACTTTAGCTGCAATAAAAATTGTATAATTTAAAGAATTCATTGTTGGACTCATTGGGTTACCTTTAGTTGATACTTTCCGATCAAAACATTCTCAAATATGAAATTTTTATCTGGCTCATAGACTTCCGCGTCCGTTGTCTATACTTTCTTCATTTTGGCATGCGAATTGAAACTGCATCTTCGTCAATACTGCCACCGATGTTTTGTTACCACTTGTACGGGTCATCTACAGGGCTTAATAGTCGCGCCGAAACTGGTGCAAGTCTACAGTGGAGGAGTTTATATAGGGATATTGGCTAATGGAACGTTACGGTTATGGTTGAGAAGTTTGGAGATACAAGATTGCCAGACGTTGTGAAGAGAATAATCTAAACTATAACGATGCTTATCCTTTTCGCAACGCCTGGCAATCCTGTATCTCCATACTTCTTAACCAGTTTCAGCGCGACTATTAAGCCCCGAAGAAGTCCCATACAAGTGGTGACGAAACGTTGGTGCCAGTATTAACGAAGACGCGGTTCTAGCCCGGATGCCAAGGTGAGGAAAGTATATGAAATTTTTTAGTACCGGTTACAACTTTGATATATTAAGTTTGGTATATCTGATAAATAAATAATATAAATTTAGTATTTCAGATAGTACGGCATAACTGAAAAATAAAGAAAAGAAAAATTGTAGGAGCTGTTGGATTGTACATTTGGTTTTAGAGTAACTAAAATTTAGATTTATAGGTGTTTCATAAATTTAAAACGTCTTAGTTTACTATACAATTCCAATACTTGCTGGAACAGGGTTTTATTCATTATTTATTGCGAGTTGAGTTATTTATTAATGTTTGGAACATATTCAAGGCCGCTAAAAGAAGAATGATTTTCACGTTAATAGTTTATTTTTACTAAAAGGATAGGACTTAAGACGCATTCCTCGACAAATAACAACACTTCAGGATACTAACACACATTACAAGGACAAAATTCAAATACTTACCATTGATAAATTATATTCAAAACCCTCTAACCTAATTGAATCAGTTACTCCAGCCCTGGTAAATATTAACATGTATCTTTCACTTGGATTCTTTTCACAATATTTTCCATAATAATTGGGTCTGCATTCACAGCTGTAAGATTTTTGTAAACTTTTGCACGTCGCATTATTCATACACTTATTTTTGGAGCAGGGATCGACTTTTTCATTACAGTTTCTTCCTGTATATCCTTCCTCACAAGTACATCTAAAATTTGATTTTAATTTGAATCTGTTCTGAATTCTGATAGTTGTCTTTTGATTATCATATTTGCCTATATTTTTAAGGGAGAGTATAAAAGAAGTATTTAAGATTATTTTTCATATTTAGATAAAATTAGAATGAGATTTAATACACGTATAATCAGTAACATTTATTAGGGTTAAGTATGCATGCTATTTATGTTTACATACATTTGAAATGTAAGCAAAATTCTAAAATATTAAGGGTCACTTATGACATGCACAACATCGAAATCGTTTATAAATGTACGTCAATTAACGGTCATTATTTATTCTTTAATTAATTAAGCCCAGCGATCGATTAATTTTTGTCTGTTTATGCAGCGGCAACGGGTACAACTTCATTTAAGTAAATCCTATTATATTTTAATTATAGTGAATATCTTGTGTTAAATAATATGTTTGTCTTTACTGTTCTGTATATGTTGAAGGCGACAATTTAACTATACGAGGGTGGTCCAAGAAGTACCCGACCCAACAAATTTTGGAAAGAAATATATTTATTTTTCAACATAATCTCCTTTCAGTTCTATACACTTTTCCCAGCGATGTTCAATAAGTTCGATACCCTTTTTATAATAAGAACTGTCTTGCTGTTCAAAATAGCCATTAACTGCCGATATCAATTCTTCATCGTTGGAAAATCTTTGACCACCGAGCCATTTTTTCAAGTTTCGGAACAGAAAATAATCCGAGGGGGCTAAATTTGGCGAATATGGTGCATAAGGGAGCAATTCAAACTTTAATTCATTAATTTTGGCCATTGCAATAACGGATTTATGAGCTGGTGCATTATCTTGATAAAACAACACTTTTTTCTTAGTCAAATGCGGCCGATTTTTCCTGATTTCTTCGCTCAAACGTTGCAATAAGTTCACATAATACTCGCCATTGAAAGTTTTTCCGTTTTCTAGATAGTCAACGAAAATTATTCCACGCGCATCCCAAAAAACCGATATCATGACCTTGCCTGGAGATGAAGCGGTCTTCGTCTTTTTTGGAGCCGGTTCTCCCTTTTGAGTCCACTATTTTGATTGCTCTTTCGTCTCGGGTGTTAGGTGATGGAGCCATGTTTCATACATGGTTATGAAACGGTGCACAAATTCTGCTTTATTGCTATGAAACTTCGCTAAACACTCAATTGAAACATCTTTACGACACTATTTTTGCTCGAGTGTGAGCAAACGTGGTACCCATCTTGCACACAGCTTTCTCATGTCCAAATTTTCAGATAATATGCGATGTATCGCACTTTTTGAAATGCCTACTATGTCTGCTAGCTCGCGCACTTTCAATCAACGATCATCCAGTACCGCTTTGTGGATTTTCTTCACCATTTCTGGAGTCGTCATCTCATTTGGTCGACCACTGCGATGCGCATCTTGTCAGTTCGTACGACCTCGTTTAAACTCTGCTACCCAGAGTCCCCAGACTCACCTAGTGTAGAATCTAGTCCAGCTTTTATATCGATTAGACTGGGGCCTTTCAAAAAAAAGTATTGTATCACGAAACGATGACCAATTTTCTCCATTTTTACAAATGCACTGAAAACGTTCACTATTGATGGCTGCCAAACAAATACTAAACAACGTGGCGTCTTCATACTTAAAACATATGCTTTATAGATTGTGTACTAGTGTGATATTTTTCAAACAACTACCGCCATCGCGACAGGCTGGATACTTGTGGGATCACCCTCGTATGGTACATATAATTCTGTCTAAAGTTTCTAAATATTTGATTACAACAAAAATAATAGTTTTTCGTTGTTCGAGTAGTGCGTCTTAATACAACTACCTGAAATTATTTCGAGTTGGATTTGGGACATTAATATTTTCACATACTGCATTTTTTGGACAAGGTCTATAATCACAAGGAAGGTTTGTACACCTTCTTCCTATATATCCATGGAAGCATATACATCTGAAAGTATCTGTATCTTCAATACATTGCCCTCCGTTTTCGCACATATTTCTTAAGCAATATTTAGTTTTTATTTCGCAGTTCTCACCATGAAAACCTAAACTTAATTAATGAAAATAAACGTTCTTTATTGACTTATGACTTTTTTATACCTTTTGGACATAAACAGAAATCTCCTTTCTCATCTTGTAAACAAGTTCCACTGTTGAAACAATTTATACTACATTTATCTTCTAGGGTCTCACATGTTTCACCAATAAAGCCCTGTGGACATCTACAAGTAAATTCACTACCGTCTATAGTTGGCATACAAGTGCCACCATTTTGACAAGGTAAATGTGAACAACCGTCTAATTTAGTTTCACAATGAGAGCCTTGAAAATATATTTATCATCAGTATAGTTAAATCTGTGCTAAAAATTGTGAAAAGTCATACCGATGTAAAACTTATCGCATTCGCAATTATAATAAACGTCATTGACTATTATACATTGTCCTTTATTGCATATATTGGAGCCGTTACTGCAAGTTTGTTGTAAAGTCGGTATACAATCGTCGATTGATTTACTACCTACACTATTAGTTGTGAAGTTATTTGGACATTTGATGCATTCCAGTTTTCCGTATTCAGTTTGATACGAACCTAATGGACACGATCTGCAGTAGGGTCTTAATGTAATTCTTTCTATTATTGCAGTTGGACGCTTTTTCGGTGCTTTTATGCGTTTCTTCCTAGCAAAAGTCCCAGGTCCACATTGTTCTATAAAACAAATGTACAGACTTTAAAGAATAAATAAGAATTTAGCATATTTAATTTTTACCAACGCAATCATTTAAGGATTTTGACTGCACTTTTCTTGTAGAATAATTTTTCGGACAACTGGTGCAAGCTGTTTGACCATACTTGCCGTTGTAAAACCCAATCTTACAACTCTGACATGAATTTCTTGTCGCATTTTGAAAAGAACCAAGAGGGCAACGCACTACGTAAATTAAATTGTCATTAACACTATAATGGAAAAAAGTGAAATAAAGGAAATAAATTTAAATGGAAACACAAAAAAAATGTCTTTTAATGCTCTATCCATAGTAACGTCTAATAAAAAATTTATGTAGGGTCTTTAAAAGAATTCTAAGCAACAAGCTCGAAGTCATTTAAAGTCTTTTTAAATACTGTATGTTGTAATGGATTAATTTTGGGGTCTCATGAAAACACCCTCTTTAAACTTTGCTTCGTTTCAAACATTTTTAAGATGTTGAAATCCATATCCTTCTTTGTTTATTGCTTCGACAAAGTTCTTGGTTAAATCTAATTTAATATGTAATTGTTGTCGAAATATCTTTTAGGCTCCACAGATGGATTATGAAAATATTCTTTTACACAGATCTATACTGTATCTTGATCAATTTTGAACAATGTAATAGGAATCTCCATGCTACCCCATTCATAAGAAAAGCAGTATATTCAAGTTGAAAACCAAGTAGGATTGCCTATGATGACTTTTATATTAATGCGGATGTAACATTTATGCATTCTGTAATTTACTTTGTCAAGAAAGCTGGAAGAATAATATGAACGCAAGGGCAAACACTAGCTTTTAATATCAATGTTGAATCGTTAACATTGTTGCAAAATCAAATACTATCTCGAAAAAATATATTCTTTTTGATTTTTAAGTACAATTTAATTTAAGTATATTGTAACTAAGCTTAGCGAGCAGAATGCACAACCTCACAAATAAAAAACCTTCTAAAAAGTTTCGGCTCCAGAACAAAAACATTCGTTACTCGAATAAACGGTTGGGATCGTGCGTGAGACATCATTAGTGATACTGAGATTGATATTTGTACTCACTCTTAATTAGAGATATTAATAATTAGTGTTATGAGATGATTTATTATCAGAGTCATATGCAATTATAACTTGTAATAAAAACTGAAAAAGCTGTTTCTGCTATATGTTTGGCGTTTGATTTTATTGTCGCCAAAGACAAATATATTGTTAATGTATCTATTGTAAGAACTGCTTTTAAAGGATATATTAAAATCTCTAATTAATTCATAAAATTCTTTCATTAGAGCGATAGAATAGAAAAAATTACTTACCACATTTAAGCTTCTTTCTAACACTACCAACTGGACACTTAATTCTCGTTTCCTTAAATGCAATATTTGTCACATTGTTTCCTGCCAACGTCTGAATATTTGAAACTTTATTCTTGATTAATAATAGCTTTCTTCTCTTATCTTTATGTTTGGACTTTGCATCTATTTGAAGATTTATTTTAATTTTCCTTTTCTTTTTATGAAGTTTCTTTCCTTTTCGAGGACGCACTGTCGTGGTCTCTACTACTTCTCTTTTAATTATATTTTTGCTTTCTTCAAATACTGATTCGTAATCTTCGCAAATTGTTTTTGTTTCTAAATCGCACTCAATGTCGTTACAGGTGTCGCCTAGATTCATTTCAATATCTTCTTTTGCGTTACTATTTAACTAAAATAATGAAAGTAAGTGTGGTTTTCAATACTGCAATACAAGCATTACTCGTGTTAATCTTGTTCTATTCTTACATATTTCATTTGCATTTTCTGGTTCTATATCAATGGTCACATTTTCTGAAATTTCTACTGGTATTTCCGTTACTAAAAGTAACAATGTCAGTTAGTCATGAATTTTAAACTTTATATATATTTTCATATAAATTTAAACCGATAATTATACTATGCATACATATATGTCACTTACTTGTACATTCAGGAAATATTTGGTTTTCATAACTGTACCAGAAAGGGTTTTCATTGTCACATATAAATTGTGTGACTTCATTCTCTATATCAATAGTTTCCGTTTGACCCATAATTGGAACCGCGTACCCCTCCTGACATGTTATTACACATTTCAATCCATCTTCTGAGATTCTGCAGTCTGATCTACCATATATTGGATCTGGTAAAGGTTCGCAAAAACTCTCTGAAATACAATCTTATATTGATATCTTAAAATTTTGTCAATTTTTGTTTTAAACCTTCTACAGTAATGTTCATAACACAAATATTTATGTTTCCAGACAAATCTGTTGCTTTATAAGTTATAGATGTGGTTCCAATTTTGAAGAATCCAAATTCATGAGATTTCGTAATCTGTAAAGAATGCGCAATTTATGTATTTACATATAGATTGTTAATTTAACTGTAAATACACTTTTGGAAAACAGAATTCTAAAAAAGAAAGAAACATGTTAACTACTGAAAAGCCTGTGAGGTGGTAATATTTAAGGAGAGTTTAGTATTTCAAGATAGAACGAGCAAGTTCTATGCCAAGCAAGAATGTTGAATATTAAAAGAAGAAATAGCAAATATTGGATGTAGCACTATTCAGATGTCATATAAACATATAGTATGCCGAATTTTAAATTGTTGTTACAGTTAAAAAGTTAGAAACAAATTAAAAGTAAACATTTATTGGTGCATTAATGAATGCAAAGACATATATAGTTTGTAATTATTACAAGTATTTTTCAATAAATTCTGAAGATTTTTGAAAATCATCATAACGTCGTTTTATATTAACAGCACCGTTGATAATGTTCATTTCGATATCCGAGTCATCTCAGACATTTACCTAACAAAAAAAATTCAGGCAGACTGTTGACCAATGAGAAAACAGATTTAACCGATTGACCGATTTACCTCCAACAAAATTCCTGACGTCTAGCTTCCATTCTCCGTATGAAAGTGTAGTATCCGCTGAAGATGGAAATTATGTAAGTCATTTACACTCCAGAAATTTTTTGTACGCTAGTGGTATCTTTAAATTCTTCCAATTGTTTTTCAGTTTCATTTTTATCATTTAGATGTTCACAAGAAATGTAAGGACTGGGAACTTTGTCAATCCCCAAAAGGTTTTTATACAATAAATGTTGATGAGATTCCCGATGAAGTAAAATATAGGTTAAAAACCAAATACTTAGAGAAAGTATTAGTCTGGTGCGGTATTTGGGAGGCAGGTGTGTCTAGACACGGTTTCCAGTAAAGTACAAAAGCCTTTCTTAATCCTGACTGCAGTTAACCGTCGTGAGTGACCACTTTTCAGAAGATTTTGACACTGTATATCTTCCTCACATTTTCAATTTGTTCGGTATGTGATAGTTCAGGAAATATTTTCATTCGCAATTAACAGTATAACTTGTCGTTTAGTAATTATAATTGGTAAGATATTCTGGAATAGCTTGACGGAAATATGATATGACGTAAGTAATGAAGATAACCACAGTAACGTTTGGACATAATTCATTCCTCAAAGTTGTTTCTCAAACACATAGCAGAAGAGAATTTTGTATCTCACAACTTTCTCGACTTAAAAAAGAAGTTACTTTTATTGGCAAAATTTTAATGTACTAAAATATTTCTTTTAATAAATTTAGAGGTATGAATCATCAAATACTATTTTGCTTTACCTTAACATTTTGCGAATTGTCGTGTATATTTGGTTCGTCCCAAGTTATATCAGTACCGAATCTTTCAGTACTGAGATATATTGGTGGATTCTCACAGTCTTCTATAATTGGAGTTTCGTCATCTAAAATTACATGTTTTTACTCTAAAGCAACATTTTATTATTAATTATTTGCAATAGTTACCGTAAATTTCCACTATGAAGTGGCACCTTGCTCTATTTTTGAACATATCTTCAGCTATGTAAGTTACATTTGTAGTGCCGATTTTGAATCTAAAATTCTCTATGTCTCTAATAGCCGGTTTAGTCCATAATGTTACATTTAACCCAGAATTATCTTGAAATGATCATATGGAAAGTTAAAGTATACTTTGAAATATCAGAAATTACCAGTTGCGCTAGGTATTGTCCAGATTGCTTGGCCATAATTTTTTCCTGGCAATGTATTGTTTCGTATATTCTTCGGACAAATCACTTTGGGTTTAGTTACATCTATAGATTAAGACGATATTATTAACATACTTTCAATGTATTTACAATATATAATTTTTTACTTAAATAAATTTTACCTTTGCATTTAGTTTCCATTTTTCTACTCCATGTTCCGTGCAAACCAGTACAATATATTTCATCTGGTCCCACAATTTGGAAACCCTCATCGCAGGAAAATGAACATTTTTTTCCAAATGCTTGTTTTCCATAAAGACACGATTTGGGCTGTATTTGTCCAAATTGAATTTTTGATAGTTTATTGCATTTGACCTCTAGAAAAAAGACATATGATATGTACATATGTATAAAAAACAGGATATTGTGAAATTCAGCAATTCGTATTTAATTTTAAAATTCTTTATTTTTTATTACCAATAGTCTTATTGGCTTAAACAAACTATCAATGCCTATTCATATAGTTAGTAAACTGATGTAAACTTAAAAACTATTACTGCAATTTTTCCTGTTATTTACAGATGTGTAAGTATGATACTTTGAATTTTTTAAATTTAATAATTGTTTTCCCTAGTTTAGTTGTTCTAAATAAGTCCCAAATAAATAGTTTGTTTAATTTAGTACTTATGTTTCAATATTATTATTTAGTAACTGTCATTAATCAATTTAACTAATACTTTACAACTCGTGACTGGTGAACTGCTGACTTAGTTTTAAGTTCGAAATGCTAAGTCATGAATAATGCGTCTATCAGAGCTTATGAGATTGGCCTACATTATGCATGTTATACGAGGGTGGTCTCAAAAGTTTCCGACCTCAATGTGAAGATGGCAGCACTCATCAATAAAAGCTAAGAAATGTAGTTGTGCATCTATTGTCAGGTACTCACCAAAGTCTAAGCCATTTTGGACACACAGTTGTTTGGATGAGCCGATGTGAGTGTCGAGTATCAAGCTGTCATTAAATATTTGTTTTTGAAAGACACTACGCCTATGCAAATGAAAGATGAGTTGGACTCTGTATACGGGGATTCTGCAAACATAATTTATCACAGTGAAATTTTGGGCAGCTTAATTTAAACGTGGTTGTAAGAGCTTGGGAGACGATGAATGTTCTTGACGTCCAAAAACTGCAACTACCGCTGCAACTAGATGATCGCCGAATTAAAGCGAAAGAGATGGCAAAGGCTATGAATATGTCCAAAGAACGTGTTTGTCACATGTTAAATCAAGATTTAGCTGCTCGCGCGTTAGGCGTCTCGTTTGCTAACGTTAGACTAAAAACGTGTTCGAATGAACATTTCCAACGCTTTGGCGGAACGCTTTGGTGCAGTTTAGACTCAATCAATTCGAGTTTTAGCGCCAATTAATTACTGTAGATTAAACTTGGGTACACCATTATACGCCCGAAAGAAAAATACAGTCAAAATACTGGACTGGAAAGAGGGAACCGGCTCCAAAAAAAAGCAAAAACTGTTTTTTCGGCTGGGAAAGTGATGGCGACTGTTTTTTGGGATAGTCATGGAATTATTTTAATCGATTATCTTTAAAAAGGAAAAGCTATTACAGGAGCATACTACGCATCATAACTTGACAAGCTGAAGGTAGAAATTGTGGAAAAACAGCCACATTTGAAGAAACAGAAAATCCTATTTCACCAAGACAACACGCCATCTGACACCATGGTGAAAATCCACGATTTACGGTTGGAACTGCTTGACCATCTGCCTTACACACCAGATCTAGCCCCAAGCGGCTTCTTTTTGCTCCCTCATCTAAAAATTGCGCTCGAAGGACAGAGATTTTCGTCAACTGAGGAGGCAATCACCTTCGTGAACAACTATTTTGCAGAGAAAAACGCCGAGTACTATTTGGACGGGTTAAAGGGATGGGAGCATCGCTGGGAGAAGTGTGTAGAGTAACAAGGAGACTATGTAGATAAATAAATATAAATTTTAAGAAAAAAAATGTCTTGTATCTTTGTTAGGTCGGAAACTTTTCAGACCACCCTCGTACATATATGTACATGAAATAAGAATTAAATAAATTACTTACGGGCAGTAGCGGTTATTTATAAAGAAAATAATTAATAATTTTACGTTATAACATTGTTTCTATTTGGTAAATTTTAGTATCATAGTATGCCATTAATGTAACGTCGTCAAAACAAAAGTTGAAACTCACGTTTACAAGTAGTTTTCAGGCCATCCCAGTGTGCTAGTGGCAAACAAGTTCTTTGTCTTGAGCCTACCAATGTTCGTCCTCTTTCACAACCGAAAGAACAAACCGTATCAACAGGAAATTCTGCTTCTGTCGTGTAAATTTTATCTAAATCATAGTGTCTGCATATCATTGAACCATGGGATGGAGCTACTAGTGCTTCACAAGTTTTTACTGTAATCATTTACAGTAAAATAAATTACAAAGTATGATACCCCACTTTGTAAAAATGTTAAAAGTATGGTTGTTATTATAACAAGTTTCTCTAAAGTAATTTTCAGTATTTAAACAATTGAGAATACATGGCCTCGAATCGGGTATTTTATTTGACGTTACTATTACTACTATACGTTATATTTGCAATTAAGGATTTAATTTCGTTGAACATGATATATAGCAATACCTCGTTATACTGAACTTGGACACCTAATACAAACAGTCATTTAACATGAACTCATTTCTTTCCGTTAAAACATAATTGTTTTCTTTAATAATTTCCATACATTTTTCGACTAGCGTGAATTATTCTGTTAACAAAAAATATAAACAATTATACATCAATAGTGCAATAGAAATTGTCGGCAACAAAAATCTGAAATGAAATTGGAAACGACGTTCATGTTTAAATAAAATTAAAAAATCTAGTGTAAGTGAATTCTGGTGTTACAAAACGAAAAATCGTGAAACAATATAATATTATAAAACCAACTGTATCAACCGTTATAAAAAAATAAAGAGTACATAAGCTTTGCAACTACTTAAAAACTTTTACGTTATAAGAAAATTATTGAATTGTCGGAAAAGTTATGATGTATTTTTTTCAGTTTTTCATAGGTCATTTATGAACATATGTAAAACCTACGTTTTGGCTTTCAGCGGTACGGATCGCGTACGGAATTTGTTTTCGTACGGGTATTTTTGCCATAGTTGTCCAGGTGCGACACTGTTTAATTATCTGCTGATGATGACAACTTAGTTCTCGAAATACGTATACAGAATACAAAAATTAATGTGGCAAGGGGTTATATATCAACCTTCAGTGATCCACGTAACAAGGAGTTTTGAAGAGAACGAAAAAGTGGAAGTCTGGCTTGGAGAGTATGATAAGTGTATCAGCACATTTCATCAAAGATCCAATAATTTTTGGAACGATCAAACTTGTATGTGGTCTCGCCTTTTCGTGACGAAATACAATTCCGTTCTCGGTTAACGAACTCTGAACGTTCCTAAATGAAGGATTCATTCAAATTAATTGTTTTGTTCCTCGATAGGAGTTTGAAGGACAAGACATCTTTAAAATCCCACAACACTGAGAGCAAAACCTTCATGTGGAGACCAAGATCATTTTTGCACATTACTATAAACAGTCAACTTTTTGTTACCAGTTATAAATCGCTTCAAAAAAAGATAATTTTACTCGCATTTAAGGAGCTTATCGCAGACTTTTATGCGCACCGTCAGGTGAACTTCGTTCGCGAGGAACGCAAATATCAAGCTTGCTGGCGTATCGTAGCTTTTCGTGTACTCGTAAACGCTTGAATGATGGATGTACAACGTTTGGGAAATCTCTTGTAGATATACCTCGATCAACGCCCTTATTTTGTTCTCACTGACCCTAGAGGATCTTTCTGACTAAGAGGCATGGTTAATATTAAAATTTCCAGCACAGAATTGTGTGAATCATCGCTGATTTCTTATAAGCTTGACGAAAGAGAAGAATATGATAAAAATGCCCAGTGTGGTGCTCCATTTCTAACTTTTTATAAAATTTCAAATACTAAACGAAGTCGCTCATTTCCTCCAAAAGGAAGTTAAATAGTCAGCTGTCATATGTCATATCATAAGAATCAATGCAAATGAGCACTTTTTATCTAATGTCATGTGTTGCAAAAATGCATCATAACTTTTCAAACAACCTAATATATGACCAAGAAGATATTTTTATTCTTGACGAGACAGTTGTATTTTATAATTCGCTTCCTAATCGTATTGTAGCGGTACTAAAAATAAAGAATGCGTAGTACTAAGTTTGTGTTGTATCTCAATAAAATAAATCTATTATTCTTTTCATTTCACAAGAATGTCTGGAGCGGATTCGACATCGTTTCGGTTATGGCTGATCAAATTTCAGATGAAAGTGACTATTGAGAACAGATATGTGAAGATAACTTTGGACTGAAGGGAGATAGTACCAATGAACTAGATTTCCCAAACATTAAAATAATATTTCTTCCTGCAAAAACTATAGCAGAGTTTAACTTTGGCTTGAGGTTTAATTACAGCATTTAAATGTCAGGCGTGTATTACTTACTTTGTATTGAATCACAGCAATCGACTTTAAAATGGAAGATTTTACTAGCAATGAGAACTATGGCTATATAATAAATGACTGATCACACCACCAATAACTGCTTTAATAAAACTCGCAACCGACGACTCACTTTCAGCATTTTCTATTCCTTCGCAGAATCCCGAAAATTGAACAAATCTAGTTTCAGTAATATAGTCGATATATATAACAGTCGTTCTCTAAATACTTTGTTTTAGACAGAACCGTAGAGATGTGTGCTTTAATTAAAGACGTTGAACACGAAAGCGAGAATAAAGAAAATTACGTTGATATTGAAGAAGTGGTTGAAAAAACAGCAAGGGATGACATTTTAGACGTATTACGAACATTAGATTTTTACAGACTATGAGTGAAATAGACATACATTTTGTAGACAATCTTGACAAAGTAAGAAGAAAATGTCTAAAAACATGCCGAAATGTATCCACATAAAGATCACAAATTTTTCGAAACCAGTTGTATAGGTTGTTATAACTTTTACTGTTTTAACTTTATACTATGTAACCAGCAATAAATTTACGTTTTTAAACTTCAGGAAATAATTTTGTTTTGTTTTATTCACGTGTTTTTTTAATTATTATTTAGCCTAACATAAATAAAACATACTCTTTAATCCTATTAAAAGCAAAAGTTAGTCAACCCTCCGATAAAGCGAACGATTTAGTTTTAATCAAATTTGGTTAACGTGAATTTTTCTAACACTGATATCGAATTCGTATTACCGAGGGAATATTGTATTAAGCAAATTAAAATGATGCTACAAATGTTACCTTGACATGTTGGTGTTTGGCCACTCCAAGTTGCATTCGATTGACAAAGCCTGATACTGCTTCCTTCTAATGTGTAACCTACCTCACAACGAACACCACAAGCGCTATTGAATACATTGGCGCAATCGTTATTTTTCACAAAATATCCATGTTCCGGTGGAAATAACTTAGAGCATTCGATAACTAAATTAGAAAAAAAAAGTTTGTAATAGAAGTGTCCCTGGGGGAAATTTGTTACCTTCACAACGATTATCCTTTGTGGATTTGTAACCTAACTTGCATGTACATCGTTCTGAACCTGGTTCTGCTAAATGGTTAGCATCTGGACATGGAAGACATAAATTTGGGCCATTACCGAAGCTACCAGCTGGACAAGCTACAATTTTTTTTTAAATATTTGAAAAAGTGTAATAATATATTCATAACTCCTTACGTATACAATCATTTATTAACCCTGATCCATAATATCCTGGTTGGCATATGCAACTGTAATGTCCTGTTGAAGTACCACATGAACAATGGGCCTTCCTATCGCAACAGTTACCTTCTTTGCAAAGAAAATCACATGGAGTGAAAGTGCCCAGAGGCACATAGTCTCCAGTCTGTAAGTCTGAAGAGTTTCCATTATGTACATTCAATAAATACTGTAAGTGAATTCGTAAAGTAGTCAAATATGTAAAGCATTACATTTCCCTCTAAGATTACGAGAGCAGCCTTCATAATAGAAATATTCAACAAGGCTTTTAGGATTACAAAAAATATCGAAAACATACTTATATACAGCTTAGTTTATCGGGAATTAGTATGAAGTATTTGTATCATATTTATTTAATAATGGGTGTTTTTTAAGATGCATGAGAACTACAGATATCGGTAACTATGATTTGACAGCTGATAATGTCAAACTATGTTGACATTTCTGTTCAGTAGGGTTTGGCAAGTCATCATGAATCGTTTAACGCCAGAACAATGCTTCTAAATTGTGGAAATTTACTTTGAAAAAAATAAATCTGTTCGCGAAGTTCATAGAGGACTTCGTCCGTTTTACGGTCAACATAATCGGCTTAGTGAGCAAACAATTCGTGCAGTTATTGATCGTTTTCGCACTAATTTTACCCTTCTCGATTAACACCTCTGGATTACTTTTTAGGGGGCTATGTTAAGTTATTGGTTTATGCCGACAAACCAGCAACTCTTGAAGCATTGGAAGGTAATATTCGAGCCACCATTGGCGTCATACGGCCAGATTTATTGGAAAATGTAATCAAAAATTGGACTGATCGAATGGACCATGTAACTCGTAGGAAATCATATTTAAAAAATAAATACCATGAAATTATCTACCAGATTATAATAAAAAAAATTTCATTCCAAAAATATTTCTGTCTTGTATTATCATTTAAGTTCTCAAGCTCTTAAAAAAACACCCGTTATTTAATAAAATAATGTTATGTATCTACTTCTAAATGTATTATTATAAGTGTATGCAATAATTAATTCAAAATAACAATATAACTGTGATAAATATCATTAGTATTTTTTCTAAGGATGTTGAATAACTGTTGTTATACGATATATCTTTGTATACAAAATATAATTATAATTTATATTAAAGTTAGATAACGGTGACATATTTTGCAAACAAAGACCTGCATTGATCAGAAATGTCTGACAGTGATAAAGATGAAATTATATGTAAACACAGTAATGTATAAATATGTTCGAATAAATTTCATTTACTTTAATTTAAAAAAATCGAGCTATTAACTATATAGTATGAATAATATATTGTTATCTAGAAAGTTCAAAATAGCAAATAATTAATTTCTGATAACAAATTACATTTTTAGAAATTATTTTTTGTAATTATTTACGTTATAATAGCTTTCGTATATAATGAATTGAGTCGCCGTATTTACTGTCTCGTGTTGGTTTTCAAATGGCGCGTCTATTGTCTAGAAACGTTCCTACATTCTTCTCTACCTACTGCTAGAACTAATACCATAATGAAGGCGCCCCTACCAGTCGATTTATGAAATACCTTTTTATTAATTTGTAATTATGTACGAAACGGCCTTTCATTAATTAAAAACATGCAAAATGTTGTACTTTATTTTACGTAACGTGTTGTGTATCACTATTTCATTTTAAGTTAATTTGCTCTGTAAATGGATTGTTCTGTTGGGTACGACCACATACTATTATTATTATGAAATTATTTATAATTATTGGAAATTATATTCTTGTAATACTTTTACTTCGAATCAATTCATCTAAGAAAAACAACTCAACAATGCTTGTACTACAGGGTGGCCCAAAATTACAGAAGGAGTTTGAATTCCTTATAACTTTTTTATTATAATTTTTTTTATTTCTTTTCAGTATTTTGTAATGAAGGCTTGAGGAATTTAAAGTGGAACAGTACACAATTGAACAACGTGCCCAAATCGTTGAACTTTGTTTCTCGAATCAACGGTCCATTGTTTTGACTCAGTGTGCATATCGTCGTTATTTTAATGTGCGGGTTGGACCCTCAGAGTCAACAATAAACCGTCTGGTTGCAAATTTTCGACAACAAGGGGCGGCAAGGAACCTTCCTAGTGCCGGCAGACGACGAACGGTGCACACGGATGACAATATTGAACGGGTACAGGAGAGTATTCGGGAATATGGAGAAACACCAACCAGGAGACGTTCGACACAACTTAGCCTCTCACGAGCGTCACTGCAGAGAATTTTGTATACAATAAGAATGTTTCCATACAAAATTCAGCTTGTCCAAGAATTTAAACCGATAGATTACCAGCAATGACTTGATTATGCAATTTATTTCCGGCAAAAAGCAGAAGAAAATCATGATTTTATTTATAATTTTATTATGAGCGACGAAGCCCATTTCAAATTAAATGGGTTCGTTAATAAGCGAAACTGCAGGATATGGACTACGGGAAATCCAATAGTAGTCCAACAGCGACAATTATACCCACTTAAGTGTACTGTTTGGTGCAGTGTTTCGTCGGAAAGAATAATTGGCCCATATTTTTTTGAAAATGAACACGGTGTCGCCATTTCCATCACTGGTGTTCGATATCGGACAATGGAAAACCATCCGCAAGTATGGTTCCAACAGGATGGAGCCACAGCGCACACTGCGAGAGACACAATAGCTCTTTTACGCGACATCTTTGGTGAACGAATTATTTCGCGTACAAGCGATTTTAATTGGCCTCCGCGTTCACCGGATTTAACCGCCCAGACTTTTTCCTTTGGGGTTATTTGAAAGGAAAAGTCTATATTAATAAGCCTAGAACCATCCAACCATTAAAAAAAATATACGCAACGGAATCAACAACATAACACCTGATGTTTTGCGAAAGGTTATGGAAAATATTTTGGAAAGAGCACGAATATGCGAAGCGAAATGGCCACCACTTGCGAGATAATTTTTCATAATTAAATTAAAAATATTCTCCATTAATATACCGTATTTAAAAAAAAATTTATAATTATGTCTTAAATAAAAAGTTATAATGAACTCAAATGACATAAAGTGTCTTACAAAAAATGATGCCAATATGCATGTATAAAATACGTGTTCCAATATAGTCACTTACAGTCACGAAGGTTTTCATACACTTCGTGAATGTTAAATATGTATCATCGTCCGGCTATAATAAAGCATATTTACTTATTCAACAACGTTAAAAACTGTAATAACTTCTAATAATTATATGAAAACATCAAATGTCAAGTCATACACTATTTTTACAAAATATTTTTTTATTGTGAGCCATAAATTTAGAAGGAATTCGGTAAATCTTCTTCATAGTATCACCTATTTGTGGAAAAAAAGCATTTGATGCTTTTATAAAGTTTTATTGTAAAAGTAAACACATGTCTGACAATATTGCCGGCGCCGTCTAGATCTTGTCTGAATTGTAATTTTGTTGATATGTTTATGTGTGTATGTGTGTCGCGATAGTTGAAAAGATTTTTAGCAAAATTAGTTCATTGGAAGTAACGCTTTACATTTATAATATCTGTTCTTCTGTTGTGAATTTTGAAAAATTTTTCGTACCAACAGTGTTTCCAATTAACTTTAAAACTCTGTTGTATCTCTCACAAATTTACTTAGCATGCATAATTTTAGAGATATTTGCGAAATATTGTTTTTTCTTAAAACAAACCCTTACGATCTTATTTTTTATAAAAGCCCTTTTTTTATAAAAACTTTTAAACATTTTTGTGCTCTTTATAAATTTAGTTAAACCTTGTAATTTCAGCTAGACAGTAAAAGTAATAAGAATTTTGCGAACCTTTTTATATGTAAATTACTTTAACTCATTCCTACCTCACACTAAAAAGTGAATTAAAGTAATTATCACATTACCTTAGGCTTTTAAATTGGTAGATTAATTTTGCCTATACCTAATATAAGTTTATTAATTTTATCGTCACGTTCATCAAGCATTCTAAACTAGCATTAACTGAAAACAATCAAAAGGTATGTCGTAGAAACTTTTACTTAAAATATTATATCTCGGAATTAAGGTTACGTTAACAAATTTAAATAGTACGCCTCGCTATTCACAATTCTTCCCTATTTTGCGGTGTTAAATTATTATATACATTTTTTATATTGCCCAAAACAATAAGAGAGAGAATGCAGTTTGAAGTTTTTTGTTATCAGGTCGAAAATGTAAACAAATTCGTGTGCTATCTGAATTGCACACTATGCACAGAACTCTTTGTTTTCTTTTAATGAAACACAAGAACTTTCTTTCTAGTTAGATATCAGTACAGCTCGATCTAAAAATATTGAGAACAATTGTAAAACTTTTTGTGGTAATGTTTGTATTTAAATTTTTATTTGAAAATAGAAATGATTCATAAACGTAAACAAACCTATGCATTATGGGAGTTGCGTAAATAGAATAGAGACCGTTTTTTGTTGAGTGTACACACGTTACTAAAAAGAAGTACAATAATAATCGGATTAGTCAGCAGGTTTATAAAGTTTATATACAAACAGTTTTAATTATCGCGTTTTTTCAGATTACTACTCAAAATTCTTAATTTCTGTTTTTAATTTCTATTTTTATTATTACTTCCTGATTCTAACGATTTTAAATATTTCTTGATTGTCGTTAAGTTCTCGATTCTTTAGAAGTTCGCATGAATCGAAATTTTTCTTATTACCTCCCGATTCTAAAAATTTCTAGATTGTCGTTATGTTCTCGATTCTTTAGAAGTTCGCTTGAATCGAAATTTTTCTCGATTTTGCCCATAACCGGTGATTGTAATTCTCATCATGTTAGCATGCATTATCGTTAAGTAAAAGTGGGTATAAATATATAATGTGATCTCCTTGGATCTCATTTAATAGGAAATACAACCATCTTCTTTTGACGTAAACTTAAGCAAAATTACTTTTTTTGCTAAATTAATTAAATTTGCTTCTAGAAGATGTTCAAAATTACATTTGCAGGAGAATATTTTTTCAACATGATGGAGCACTAGCACATAATACAATCGGTTCGATGGCCGTCTAGGATACCGAATTTAATATTATTGGACTATTTCTTGTGGAAAATCTAAAGGATAAAGGATAAGGAAGTCTCAAAGTCTGGAAGATAAGAAATATACCACAGGGTTGAATAACACGGAAACTACACTTTTATACGCTTTTCTTAAATTTTATACATTATTGATTTTCTGAAAAAATCTTCAATAGAAATTAAGAAGCCTATTGTCTTTTACAAAAGAAAAATCTTGTACAACACTTCATATTTCCTGTTACTTTTCTTGTATTGAGTGGCAATTGGAAAACCTTCTGTTTTCGGACAGATAAATTCTTATTTAAGTCATTCAGATGTAAATTGGACATTTATTCCCTCTATTTGTAACTATGTTTATGTTTTTCATGTAGTGCTCTTACTGATCATGGCTTTAGGTATGATATGCGTTTTGGTTGGAGCATTACTTATGATATTATTTTCACAAATTTGGTAACTGCATTCTTTTAAGAAGCAAATTACTAATTCTCCGTAATATTTTATTTCATGAGATATTTATTCAATATGGTTAATATATTTTTCTACTGTTTTGTTCAAATTCGACAATAATTTACCTGTAACTGAATTTCGTATTTCTTCTGTTAAATTATTATACAGAGTATGAAAAAAGTAGTATAAAAGCTACTCGCAGCGACCAATTTCTCTTCGAATCGAAAATCTTTTGTTAAAATGTATCATGCTTCGTATGTTTTCAGGAATCCCTTAAAAGAAACGTACATTTGGCTGTACTGTACTCTCATACCACTATAATAATAGGGTAGCGTGATATTTTTCGAATTTCAATCTACATTGAAATCACATTAAAATATAAACTTA
Source organism: Dermolepida albohirtum (assembly GCA_031893035.1). Taxonomy (NCBI): domain Eukaryota; kingdom Metazoa; phylum Arthropoda; class Insecta; order Coleoptera; family Scarabaeidae; genus Dermolepida; species Dermolepida albohirtum. Next base: position 30,387 of record JAVIWB010003911.1, on the reverse strand, counting down.
CTATTCTACAATGTTATCTAATGTGGTTTTCGTGAAGGTATGTTCACGGAGAAATGTTAAAAACAAACTTCGAAGACAAAAAGAAAACGTTTCCGAAAAAACGTATTCAAAATTCATCTTTATTCTAAATTGCAGCTATATCTACCAACAGATCGAACAATAACACTTAGTTTTGGACTAAAGGTCCGAAGTTCGATAATTTCATAACGACATTTAAAGCATATTTTGATATTGAGATTAACGGCTCGGAATTTAACAAGAGATGATACCATGTGCAGCTTTTATGCCAGTTTATAAACACCCTATATTAGTAGTTAAATTTACTGTTACATGCTACTGCTTTAAATAATTGATTTATTACCACTAGAATATCGTTTAAACTAATAAAGATGTACGTATATAAGGGGTGATTCATTTGGAGATACCTTTTTTCAAAAATAAAAGAAAATAAAAGCTTCAATTTGATCAATTATTCTTTATTATTATATAAAAGAATTCTTGACACTTATTTTTTAACAATTAACCCAACATGGTCCATGGTTCCAATTTTCGATGACGCACTCGAGCATTTCAAGTGATATTTAGCGAATAATGCGAGTTATGTTGGCTTCCAATTGCTCAATTGTAACTGGCTTATCCATGTAGACTTTGAACTTTTCGTAGCCCCAAAGGAAAAAGTCTAAGGGCATGATATCACATGATCTAGCCGGCCATTGCACAAGTCCATTACATGAAATTAAATGTTCACCAAATTTTTCTTTCATAGGCTATGTGGCAAGTAGCACCGTCTTATTAGAACCAAATGTCGTCAATTTCACGAGCTTCAATTTTAGGCAGCAAACAGTCTGTTATCATGGCGCGATAACGGGCGCCATTCACAGTTACATTGTGGCCGTCTTCATTATTGAAGAATATGGACCGATGATTCCATTTACCCATAAACCACACCAAACCGTGGTTTTGTCTGGATGTAATGGCAGCTCTTGAATCTCTTCAAGTTAGTCTTTACTCCAAACATAGCAATTGTGTTTATTAACGTACACGTTAAGTCAGAAATGGACATCATTGCTGAACGAAATTTTGGTCGAAAATAGTGAATCTTCTTCAAGCTTTTCAAGTGCCTAAATATTGAAACGGTGACGATTTGAAAGGTCAGTCGCTTTCAATTCTTGAACGAGTTGAATTTGGTATGCTTTTAGCCAAGACCCTTACGTAAAATATACCAAATTGTGACATATAACAAACCAAACTGTTGAGATTTACGTCAAATCGATTCTTCACTAAGTGCTGGATGTGGTCTATTTGGTTGCATTTTATCCAATAATGAAAATTGCATTTCAAATTTTTCGACAGTATAGCGAATTGTGCTTTCGGTGGACCAATTGCATGGATCGTAAGTTGCTCTAAGCGCACGAAACACATTTTTCGTGAAACGCTCGTTTTCGTAATAAGACTGAATAATTTGTAGAATATAATAAATAATAAAATAATAATCAAATATCACACAATACTTAACTAAAATAGCGTGACAGTTTGACACGCTTTGTCTGTCAAAAAATTAATATTGAAAAAAGTACATCACAATGAATCACCCATTATATACATGTATTAATAACTGGATTGATTTTAGTTAATAATGAGGTATCCTAAGAATAGCTAAGTCGGAATTAATATATAAAAATAGTCGAACTTCTCTACATGTCAATATTCAAATTTTAATCTATTTTGGATTTGAACTACAAAAAAATGGTAAAAATAATTAATAATTAAAACAATTTAAAATATTTTAGTATAACTTCCCGAAATTAATAACAACTCATTACAAAGAATCTCTAAAGTTTCATCAAGTCTTGCGAATGAAGTAATGGGAAATTAGAGAATGTTTTTTGCTTTTAAGAAAATCTTTCTTCTAGTATGTCGATTTTATCTATTTTATGGACGTGAAGTGACAATAAGGACAGGAATCATTACAAATATATATTTTAATACCTAAAAAAGTAAAGAAACTCTGCAAAATGGTAAGTTAATTTAGAAGAAGAATCTCTTAAACGTGTTCATAAATAATAATTTAACTTTTGAAGTTCATGTTATATATTTCTAAATGTACAGTTACTACATACCTACATGGAGTGCTCGTCTAGCTAAACTTTCAAATTCATTGAAACTATCGAGAAGGTAACTGTGAAACTCTCCTGGATTTGTGGACAGTTCATAAAGTTGTCTGTAGTTGCCATTTTTTACACCTATCGTGAATATCGTAACTTTGTTTTCCTTAAGCTTCTTGGCCACAGGTGTTGGATCACCACCATTTGAAAAACCATCCGTTACAAGAAATAATACTTTTTTACTTTCTTTTCGAGATCTTTTGAAAACTGCCTAGAAAACTTCTATTATTCTTTACTTTATGTCAGATGAGAAAATGCAAGTTACCTGGGCAACTTTAAATGCGCCTAAAGTATAAGTACCGCCACCAGAATATTTAGTACTTTCCAGAAGCTTTTTTAGCAAAAGACACTTGTTGTTTTCTTCTCTAGGGTATGATATTTCATCTACTGTTTTAATCTAAAAATTTTATTGTAAATGCAAAATGTATTAAAAGCTCTCCAAGAAGTCTTATTGAATATCTTCCAGTAGTGCCACAAAAGTTATCTTTAATTCTATTAACAAAAAATAAGAGATTAAAGTGTAAATTAGGAATAAGGATTCTGTGGGCTATAACATTCAAATCGCTTAACTTTCACTAAATTTTTGCAGAAGTTTAGTTTTGCAGGAATAAAATTAATAATAACTTTAAATATGTACATAAATATTCTTGATCATTACTGTTGAAGAATATATTCCCGAAATGATGATTGCATCGTGATGTTTGTCATTTTTGACAATATATTTACCTTGACAGTTTTATTATCCGGTCGCTATTTCTATTGTTGACACTAACTTGAAAATCGCGAACATTTTCGTGCAATTATTTTTTATAACGTTCGGCGTGGATTATCTCAACAAGAATGCATCGACCAGCTGAATTCTTTATATGGTGATGAAGGACCATCGAAAACTACAGTATGTCGTTGGTATAGTGAATTCAAACTTTGCCGGCGTTCTTTGGGCGATGAATTTCGTGAAGGTCGTCCCACAAATGTTGTTGTGTCGGAAAATATTAATGCAATGTCTGAATTAATAATACAAGCCCGCCATGTGGCCTATCGTAAGAACGAGGCATCTGTAGGTATTAGTAAAACCAGCGTGCATAAGATCTTGCATGAACATTTAGGCATTAAGAAGCTACATATGTTCGCGTGGGGTACCACATAACTTGATAACCGCTTAAAAAAGAATTCGCATCGCTTGGTGCCGAGAAATGCACAAAAAATACAGTGGCGGTGCTTCAAAGAACATTTATAAAGTCGTCACAGGTGATGAATGTTGGATCTCACAGCAGTCAACTATGTGGGTATTTCAAGATGAACCAAAACTAACAAAAGTTGTTCGCGCTCGGAGTACATCAAAACAAATGGTGGTCTGTTATTTCAGAAAAACCGGTCACATTGCAACCGTGCGTTTAGAGAGTTGTAGAACGGTCAATTCCGAATGGTACACAACAATTTGTTTGCCAAAAACTTTTGAAGAAATAAGGCAAACAAACCGAAAACGACAGATAATTCTCCACCATGATAGTGCGAGCTCTCACAGTTCGGTTAAAACAATTGAATATTTGACCGGGCAAAACATTGAATTGATGAGCCATCCGCCGTACAGCCCTGATCTAGCACCGTGTGATTTCTTTTTGTTCTCACACGTGAAGAATAAAATTCGTTGTCAACGGTTTTCTACGCCGGAAGAGGCAGTAGAGGCATTCGGAACTCATATTTTGAAGCTACCACTTTCACAGTGGCAGCAATGCTTTCTGGATTGGTTTAAACGAATGCAAAAGTGCATTGATTTTCAAGGGGAATATTTTGGAAAGCAATAAAATTATTTTCGATAATAAAAAATTTCTTTTTGTTTGCTATTCCAGAAATATAAAGAGCTACCCTCGTATTCAATGCTTAGTGTAATAAATATAGGCAAACTGTACCATATATACAATTTACGCATTGATAGAATTAATCCATTTTTTACACTCATACATATTTATTTGTTAACAATACATTTATACATACATGCAATACATAGATATATACATTATATTTTTCCTTAATTATCATTTTTAATTACTGTTAGTATTGGTGTATTACTACACCTAATACAATCATTAATGAACATACATTACTGTAAATAGCTACAATAATACTCCGACTAGCCAGCAGGTGTATTTAACGCTTATATATACAAAATCATAATTATCCTGATTTTGCTCGATTACTACTCAAAAATCTCAATTATATTTTCAGTTACTGTTCTAAGCGATTATTATTTCTCGATTTTAAGGATTTTAAAAATGAGATCTCGATTACCGTTAAGTTCACGATTCTTTAGAAGTTCTCGCCTAAATCGAAACATTTTATTGATTTTGTACAACACTACTCTTATATTTACAATATACGTAAAATTTATAATTCAGCCGTTATAGTGTAGTACGTTTACAAACTAAAAAGATGCACACATTCGGGCTACTGTTCAGTTTATGAATTTGGAAACAGAAATAATGTGTCGGTTTTCAGGGAAAATTTGTGTAACATTTTCGAAGTGAGCAATGAGATTAGAACTTAGAACAACTTCAACGCACTTGGACTAACGATGGTAAAGTGTTTATTATGCATTTTTCTAATAATCTTTCTCATGATCAACAAAATATTGTTCCTTTGCTGTAATAAGTTCATCTGATCGAAACTTCTTTTCAGCAACGAAAAGTTTAGAGAAGAAGTGGAAGCAACTTGAGATTAGATCTAACGATCTCATTTTTTGTGAACAACTTCACTGCTCTGTGAAAGCATATTGTTATAATGATATTAATAAATCAACACTTTTTCCCCTCTTATGGCGAATAGGTGTTAATAACAAAGCCACGGAAGACTAATATACGCTAAATACACATTCTGGCCCCCGCTGTTGTACCAAGAAGAAAAGAATTAGTTATTCACCAAAAAAAGGGAATTTTTTGTGATCCGTTCCAGATCTTTTCTCAGAAATTGCTTTCTTCCATTTTAATAGTAGAGCGGCAAACTTCGTCAATGGTTTGGCCGTTTGCTAGATAGTCTATGAATAATTATCCAAAATCTTACGCGTCGATGAAAATTGTTTAACTTTCTTTGATGGAAAGCTATCATGATGTGCATGATGTTGAGATTGCTATTTCAATTGAAGACCATAGTGGTGAAGCCAGATTGCACTAACCGTAACAAATGAACTTCGTTCTTATTAAGCAGCTTTCCGTTCGAGTTCTCCTTGCCTAATTCTGGGTTTAAAATGTGATGTATGCGCTCAATTGATATATTCACGATTTTAAGCATCTCATTGATATTAATTCTTAGGTTGTTTAAAATAATATAATTAATTTCATTAATTATTCCCAGTGTCCCAGTTCGCGATAGTCCTGGTATATCATCTTCAATATTTCTTTGCCACATTTCAATGAAATTCAGCGATGAATTGTGTTTTTCTAAAGGATATTGTCACTCGAAGTGTGTTGCATATCAACCAACATTTTAGAATTTTAAAAGTGGTTAGTACTTAATAAAATAAATACTAGATTACACTACGAATTGCGAGTTTATACATTTTAAAATTTTCCATTTAGAAACTTTATTTACAGTGCTGTAATTTTCAAATAAAGTATCAGAAATTATTGAAATTTTACCAGTCACCATAAAAAGATGACAGAATTAGAATATAATGACAAATATTTCCAAAAGGTGATGCTAGTAGTCGAGTTTCACTGCATTGCAAATCATCCTGTCAAATGTGCGGAACATTCAAATGTGGTTTATAAGATTTAGGAAATTCGAACTCAATTTAGATGGCAAACCTCATGCCGGCTCGTCTCCGAAAATTGGTAATAATGTTTTATGATGAAAACCGAAACGAAATCTTCATTGCAACACCAATACCACTATTCAATTATCGAGTTTAATAATTTTAAAACATATTCATAGTTTAGAACCGCGTTGAAATTCGTTTGTTGCTTCGTGGTACGGAATGAAAGCGATGCAGTTTTGACTATTTAATTACAGGAAAAAAATGGGTACTGTGATTCTGTAAGAAAGAGAACGTATATACAGCCCCCGAGATGTATTAAAAAAGAGAATGTTTATGCATTTGATGGTATAAATAGAGTACTGTTTATTATTAATTTTACAACCAAGAGAGATACGGATTCAGATGAACATTGTCGACAATTGATAAATTCGATTACAGCAATCAAACAGGAATGGTCAGTTTTAAAAATGGGAAAGAAATTGCACTTCTTCAGTGACCCAAATACAGTTATCAGAATTAGGTTAGGCACTGTTACCGTCTACATTATGTTTTCCAGATATAACGCCTTAAAATTTTTCCCTCCTTTACGAAATTATCTGAATGAAGAAATGAAGACTATGTTGAAATGGCCTTAGTCAAGACCAAATCTAGCATTATTCTCCTTTCGAAAACAAAAGGAAGACTGTTACACAAAACAACGGGCAATACATTGATGACCATTTAGTACTGCATATTATTAATTTTACAAGCAAAAGAAATATTGATTTGATGAACATTGTCGACCAGTGATAAATTGAATACAGCAATCAGATAGTAACGACTGGTTTTTAAAAATGGAAAAGAAATTGCACTTTGACCTAAACATAGTTAGGAGAATTAGGATGGATACTATTACCCTATACACTATATTTTCCAGAAATAACGTCTTTAGATTTTTACCTTCTTTATAAAATTATCTAATAGAAGAAATTTTTTGTATTCAAGACTATGTTGAAGTGGCCTTAATCAAGACCAAATTTAATATTAATTTTCTTTCACAAAAAAAGACAAGACACAAAACAATGGGCAATATATTGTACATTGATGACTATTTTTTTAAATAAATATAAGCCAAATTAATTTGTTTTCTTTTAATTATTCAATACAACAGAAATTTTCGACAGATCTAATATATACGATCTACGTTATAATTCTGATATTTATAAAATTAAGAAAGCGACCGACAGTAAAAATTTAGAAAATAGATTAAAAAGTATAATTTAAAAGATTCTGAATATAGGAAATATAAAAAGAAACGAAAATCAATTGAAAAAAGCCAATATAATTATACAAGAACAATTGAAGTTTTATATCACACTGCATTAAATATTGAACGTAATGTAATAAAATAGTTCTATTTTAAATACAGCATAACAATTAATAATTTCAGAAATTTGCGTCATTATTATGGCACCAAAGCAATAACGAATTGATTGAAGGCCTTGTATTTTGTATTAAAATGGTGTTGAACGCTATAATAATAATTACACAATAAAGCAACATTCTTTTTGCATATGATAATAGTTTCCGTCTGTTGATAATTACGTTTAATTTAAAGCAATAAGTTATTGCTAAATCAGTTTTTTATTAACTGCCAGATTGCGTTTAAGATAACTCTGTTTAACAGCATTGTACCTAGTAGTTGTAATAGAAATTGATTAAATTAACGAAATGTAACAAATTGACTTACTATTTTGTCCGATGAACCAAATGTCACAACAGCCACTCGCGAATGATTATAATCTACAACCACATCACTCAACAATTTTTTAACAAACTTCAATTCATTCTGAAAATTCACTTCACCAACGCTCGAAGACGCATCTATTAAAAATATTAAATCCAATTTCTTGTGCTTTGTTTTAATGTTATCTATTTGTTCTTTGAAAATTTCGCCCAAAATATCTACTTTATTTTTTAAAACAAAATTTTCTAGTTGATTTTTATTCGATTTGAATTTATTCTTTTTTTCTCCAAAATTCAAGAACTCACCGTAATTCTCAACATTGTCCGAATTGATTTTTAAGTTGACCGAAAATGGCGGTATTGTAATTACAATAATAACAAATATAATAAATGCTCTAACAGATTTCATGTTGACATCTTAGAGGGGCTTTTGGTACAAATATTTTCAGTGGCTATTTGATTAGTGTCTCTTCTGATTATGTTTAGGAAGTTGAATGAGGAATGCATGAATGTAATCTAGTGTCGTGGATTCGTGACGTGCTTTCTTTGAGATAAAGATGCGATAGAGTCTCTTTTTTGTTTTTATTTGAATCGTCGACGGCTCCAATACGAGATGAAACCACGACGTTCATTGCGTGCCTGATAATTAAGAGGCATGTGTTGTTCATATGTGGTTGTTCATATCATTAATAGTTCCGTTTAAACGATTATGTTACATATGTATGTACATATATATATGTACAAATATGAAGCTGCCAATGATTGCAGTGTACCTACCATAGATGATGCCCATTGCTACTACATCTAATATTTTCAATAAATGTCAATATGTTTCCTTATCTATAATTATTTTTCTGAAAGTAAGACATTAAATATATTTCATGAACGAATTGTATACTTTACACCAATATTTATTAATCTTAGCAACAATATATTTAATTCTAATAGGCATACGGTAGTAACGGTTTCTCATTAGACGAGCCTCTTTTAACGATTGCTCATAGAAAAAAAAATTTTTATTACATTCTTTTGTGTTTACTACTATGTTTAAGTATCATTTTATTGAATATATAAATTCAGTTGGATGATTATATATTTTTTAAGTTACTATTTCTTTCATACACCTTTGTTCGTACAACTCAAATGATGTAGATACATATATACAGTTGTAATCAAGTTATTGGCGTCGAATTATAAGATATCAGCTACAAGATCTATAATAAGAAGGCTTTGAAATTTATACATGTTATTATCCCGACTTACATATATAATATGTAAATCGGTATGATAATTACACAGGCCAACCAATAAATATTTTTTAAAAACTTTATTCAAAGTTCAACCTGTTTCTTATGTATTTTAGTGTGCTGAATCCAAATTTTCAATCAGTTTTTTTTTACCACGTACCAATTTTACACAATCTTTATATTTTGTTGGGTATGATAGTATTAAAATATATAATTAAGATTTAAAGGTACGTAATTTATTATTAGAGTGTAATTGAAATTTAAATTTGAATATGAACAGTTTTTTACTTATTACTTATTAATCTAAAGTTTTGTATTTCCTCAACCTTTTCACGGTTTGAGTGTAGCTTTTCCTTTTATATGATACTTCTGGAGTTGCTCGTAGAAAGGTCCAACAGTAATCTCCCATCATGTCGACATTCCAACGACCCTGATACCGTTTCTCCATCTCCTTTATATCTTGATGGAAACGCTCCCCTCGTTCCTCATAGCTCCAAGATTGTCAAGGAAAAAATTTAAACGTGAGTGTAAAAAATGCACCTACAGATTAGAAAGTATATGCCTTCGTGATTTTCTTTCTAATAGTCACACAGATACTCAAAAGTGTACTTTGAGCATTTACTACTAATTAAGTGTAGAGACCAAGGTATTATTATATGCTTACAATGCATAAATAACGTAAAGTAAACATGCAAGGAAACTTTACGTTCTATTCATTTTCAGATTCAGCACGTCAAAAAACATAAAGGGGAGCCAAATTTATAAAGAAAAAGTTTTTTCATGGTTGGCCTGTGTTATTAGATAAATTACATTTTAACATTCTCACATGACAATATAAATTTATCATTTAAAAGTAATATTAATTACTAAAGCCTCGCCATATTTTTATAAGCAAGAGTCAGTATTCCAATTTAGATTTCAATTACAAAAGTGCCCAATCGTTTGTTAATCTTGGTACCTTTATTTCTAATTAATATTTATCTGGAAAATAAAGATCAATAACTCCAACAGATTTTATGTTGCACGTCACGATATAAGATAAGACATAAGAGAACTACAAATAAAATTTAAAAAATTATTTTGACTCTTTAGAACCGTATGGTCATCACTACGCGCACTTTATACAATTGTAAATACCTTCCAAATATAAATGAGGCGTCTCTGACTGTTTAGGTAGAATAATAAATAATAAAAAATGCAACAAAAGGCCCATCTTTATTGCAAAAAGTGTCAAGTCACTTATGCATAAAAACATAATCGCTAAGACTGTACAAGTTAAAAAAATTCTGTATTATTCGTAACATTTGCAAACCGTTTTATGTTATTTAAAAGCACAAGTGTTATCACATTGGTTTAAATATTTCTCTAATCGCAAAGTTTAGCGGTATGTTGTTTTATTATTTTCATTAGCGAAAAACCTTCGAGGTTTTAACAAATATTTTTAATACACAGTTAAAACATATTTTTTAAATACTTTTTATCAATAATACTTATTTAATAAGACGATAGAAATATACATTCTTTTATAGAATGCATTATGTTAACATAAATATGTAGCATTCCTTTAATAGAATTCTTGTTTAAAGCAGGCAATGGATTTAATATAAAATTGGTCACATTACAAAATATTGATGTTGAAGTAAAAACTTATCTTTTAATTTTCAAAAAATAAAAAAAATATTATTGTTCATCGTTTAATGCTAACAAGAAATACATAACTTAGTTGAAGTTTACAAATTATTTTGTCATGTTAGTGGATAACATATTAATATTTGCTACGCATTTTAATTCTATATACAAAAAAATTGCAATTTATTTATTATATCCAATTGAATAAAAGGTTCAGTATATGTTGTATGAGGTTCATCGTTTAATGCTAACAAGAAATACACAACTTAGTTGAAGTTTACAAATTATTTTGTCATGTTAGTGGATAACATATTAATATTTGCTACACATTTTAATTCTATATACAAAAAAATTGCAATTTATTTATTATATCCAATTGAAGAAAAGGTTCAGTATATGTTGTATGTGGGGCGTCTTAACTCCATCATGTATATAGGTGTTCTTTTACATAAATATTTATCACGTTGAATTTTACGCAAGTCGAAATATAGTGGCCACCAAAAATAGATGAACACTTGGAAATTGTTAATTAAATTCACAGAAATCAATTAAAAATTTATGCGCTGGAGAAGAACTCGAGCCTCTACATGCCGTTTACTAGACGGCTGCTCTACCAATTAAGCCACCAGGCAGTACAATTCCCTACGTAAAAGAACTTAATTATATGTTTATATATAATTATTAACATCATAATAACTTGACTGCGAGTTTTAAATAAATATTAGATCTGTTTCCATAATGAGATTTATGGCGTATCAAAGGACTCGAAGTTATACTGCTTGGTGGCTTAATTGGTAGAGCAGCCGTCTAGAAAACGGTAGGTAGAGGTTCGAGTCCTTCTCCAGCGCAGAAATTTTTAATTGATTTCTGTGAATTTAATTAACGATGGAATAGCAGCAAATAATAATTTTTCATTAATTCCCATCGTAAAAGAACTTAATTATATGTTTATATATAATTATTAACACCTGGAAATCATTAGAAAATTTTGATGAAATTTTCATCAAAGATGTATTTTATTCGTAGTAAGAGACGATGAATATTTTAGCAAAATAGAATAGTAACGTTTATACAATATAAACTCTAGCAATGCGTCGATTCTTCTCTGTTTTTTATGCATTCAGCTAGTCTATTAGACATACTTTAACCGAATCAATGTAATTATAATATAACTTGGGGTTATCATTAAGTTTCTAAAATTAGTTATTGGAAAATACTTACAAGTGCTTAGGACTAATTGTAAATCACTAATTCTCTGTCCTCAATCATTCATTCTCTGCCCCTGTCCGTATGTATTCAATTGGTGATAAGTTCGGGGAACAACAAAGCTATGAAAGCTGCTTAACGTGTCCATTATCCGGAAATCCCTATTATGATATATGGCTACTCATTCTACTGGAAAATGAGATTACCCATTTCATCCTCGCACCGTCACACCTTGAACAAGAAGCATGTGTTGTGGTACAAAAAATTGTTTTTTCTTTAGATCTCACTAGCCGTACAATATTATGGCATAGAATTAGAGATAAACAAAGCAAATGGTGGCTACAATCTAAACCCAAAAGATCGAATTCTTCGGTATACGATCGTATTTGCTAGTTAATTGAACCTCTCTATCTATTATCAATTTTCCTTATTAACAAGAAGAGGTGCCAAAAAGCTGTAAAACGAAAAGCAGAACCTTCGCGATTAACAAGGTGTCCGGAACGTTCACGCCGCAAACACAGTCGTTATTCATTAGTTTTTGTCCACCTTCTCCAACTAGTGTAATTCTAGGACACTACCTCCTACAGGCAATATCAAGATACAATAATCTGCTACCACTTACTAAGTGTGCGTTGTATAATGGCAGTTTTTTCTCTATGTTCTCAGAAGTTCACAGCTAGTGTGAGGATTAGCGCTTCCGAGGAACTCAAGCCAATTTCAAACTAAGATGTAAGATAACTTGCAGAGAGTTACGAAACCGAAGAGAAGTGCGGCAGTTAACGTTCTTTGGGGCATCAGATGCAGCACCTTTGTATCTAGTGCCGCCGTATCTAGGGAGGTTCTAATCGGGTAAACTATTATTTCCCTTGCCAGAAGAGCAAATGTGAACCAGGGTTATATAGCAAGATCCCATCAGCTAGGTTATCTAGAATTTCGAAAGCTATAATGCAAAAGCTAGGATGCCAAAAATACCGTAATCGAGGTCAACTTCAACGGTAATAGACGGTAATGGATGCAATCTCTATGTGTATTTACTTTTACTTCATGCTTCTTTTTGACCAGTAGTAGTATTATTTCCCAACGAAAAAGAGTTACTTTATTTTTAATCTGAAGTAAAGTATTACAATTACATTACTTCGAATATGTAAATTACTCTTAACAATTTCTTAACAGAAAAACTTTTTAAATTTAACTCATATGTTAATGCGACTGAATCACAAAACTAGCTTTATTCAAAGTGTCAATTGAATATCCTTCGTGCATAAAAACATTTATTCTATACTTGTAACCTTGCATGATTAGAAATACGTTGTTTTGTTGGATATAAAATAATTTTTTAAATATTATCTATGAAAAATGTTAAACGCTTGTCGTGAAGAATATCCAGATATACGTATTATCAATAATTGGAATTTGCATTTAAAATATGCGAGAATATTATATTCTTTATCGTATGGTGAATAACTTGCGTACTTTTGAAGAATCGCGTTTGCTATATAAAAGCAGCTTCATAGAGTCTTCACTCAATTCTAGTCTACTAGTAAATAGTTAACATTTACTAGTAAGAATGAAGTCCATCATTTTTGCCATTGCCTTCTTAGCAGCTACAGTATCAGCTGGTAAGTTTTTTTTTAATGTTGTTGAAATGTCTTTAATTTGTAATAATGTTTCAGCGGACGTTTGTTCCCTAGAATGTACTGAGGTTTCGGGAAATTGTAAGTAATTCTATTTTTTGCTATAGAATAAAAAAAAATAAATAAAGTTGTACGTTTTCGTGATTTAGAACAAAATTGCAAACAGTTTCAGTAACTATTTATTTGCTTTTATGCCAATGCAAACACTTACTTGTAAACGCTAATTTCGCTTCCTTATGTTTGCAAGTTGAAGGTGGTTTTAGTATTGTGAAAGTTTAAACGTGTAATTTTTTTTCATTGGCTAAACTGTTCCAAAAAGTCGTTTTCTGTCATCATTAATTGATAATTTATTTTTTCAGTCCATAATTTGGCATGCGCCATAACATTTGTCGTATTATTCTTCATATTCCTAACTCTTTTTCTCGAAATTAAAAAAATTAGTATCACATGCGTATATATAACATACTGTAGTTATAGTATCTTTACTACTAAGAGCCTAGATCATTAATAAATATCATAAACAAAGTAGTATCATTACAAAAAAATATTCTTGCGCTGTTTTCAACAGCTTGTTGCTTTAAATGTGATATTTTGTTGCACAATTAATACATTAAGTGATACCTTCATTAAAAAGAAATAATATTAGTTTTATGTACTAATTTATACATACATATCTTCTTTTTCTGCACTTAACTGATTAGTATATATCTTTCTTTTATAATTGTTTTTTTTTAATTGACTTAAACTATATAGGTTTAATTTAATTGTTTATGTTGCTTACTCCATTATACTTTATGAATAGTTCATAGTCTAATTGAATTAAACCAATATAATTTGTTATTCTTTGTTTGGTTATTTTGGAGAAGTAAATTATTGTTATTATTATTAAGATGATAGCCCTGGATATTTATCTAGAGAAGTCGACGGTTCGCTCCTTACGGGCGGTATTTCGGGCGATTTTTTATAATCGGTTCTTGTCTCGGCAGTTGTTGGTACCTAACCCTCTACCCCGGTGTTGAGGGAGAATAATCAATACTACTTTCCCTCTTAAATATGTAATAAATACAATTTATAATAGAACACAAATTTATATTAACTCACAATTTTTTCTTCTTATCTTTTCAGGGACTGGAAATACGTCTGTAATAATCGAATTGGGAAAATACACTGAAATAATATACGAGGTCAATTTTAAAATATTCGCCGTAGTTAATACTCAACAAAATCTAGTGTTTGCCACTAATGGTAAATTCGTATTAATTCTGAACATTGAAACCGGCGGTTATATAATTATCGATATTAAAACCAATTACGCAGTCTATGGTAAAATAAAAATCGATTTTAAAAATTCCAACGGTTCTATTAATACGACCAAATTATGTATTACTTTGAATGGTTTGCTGACTAGATATGATTCTATTACGTCAAGCACTTCGTCGAGCTTCAATTTTAGTCTGTTAGTCATAGCTTTTTATGGTTATCAATTCGATTTAACTATAATATATAAAGGACAGACTGAGTTAATAACAGCATTAAACGCATCATTCAGTGTTTGGTTTGAAATAATACGTGTACATATTATAAATAGCACTCTGCAAAGTGGAAGTTCTATCTGGGGATTCTTTGCGGTAATCATTGACGTAGACATCAAAATTGCGCTCGCTATATTTAATACTATCCGAGTATCCATTGAATACTACAGCACGATTCAAATTAAAATAATAATAGAAATCGTTAGGATAATAAGAGTTAATATTCGAGAAATAATAGTATTTTCAAATAAAATTGTAGATATTATCAGTACGAACGCAAATTTAACTATTGAATATATAATTGAATGGGTTAATAACGCTAGTAGTAATCCAGTTACCGTTAACGTTACTGTCGCAGGTGCAGTGTTCACCTTCTCCATTACTAAAATCGATTCACAGTATATTCTTCGATTTACGTTCAATTCAAGCACTGGTCGTGCTATTGACATAAAGATTTTATACATAGATAATGTACTTGTGATTATTAACCAACGAACTAATATTGCTGTCGCCTTGTATGGACAGTCTTTCGTTATTGTAAATGTTACATCGGAATATGCTTTAGTTGGTAAATGGAGACTTATTGGTGGTATAAGAGGTACGATCGTGAAAGCTGTTCAACTATCCTTAGATATTGAAACTCAACAGTACTCAAGAGTTGCCGTGGATGTAAAAGCCCTAATTAAGAAATATGGAAATTCAGGAACATTTTCGTTCGCGCAATTATACGCAGCTTGCATATCTGGTTCAGTGACTAGAATTGGGCAAATAGTTGGCGTTGAATATGCAAGTATTATTTTAATATATTATAGAGGATTCTTTGTAGAAAGTACAGGTGGTGGTTCATTCGGAGGTATTATCGTAGGCGTATTTGGAAATAGGCGGTGCGTTTTAATTAATACTTTCTTCGTTGCGGTTATAAATGTAGGAGCAACTGCAGGAGGAAGTTGGATTGTAATCATCGAATCAATATTAAAGGGATCGGCTTCGACCAGTTCTATTACTAAAGTGACTTCAAGTTACTCATACAGTTACCAAGTTGGCGGAAAATAATATATTAATATCTTAAGTTTTAAAGACAAATTAAGGCAACAACGGTGAAAATAATAGGAGTACAGAATTATTTATTTTAGTATTTAATAAAAAGCATATACAAAAAAATAATTTGTTTTAATGCATCACTTTCATATTTCTTGTTTAGTCATTATTAATTCGGGAGAATCGTAACTACATGACAATCTTACAGACTCAAGCAGCGTCATAAGAAATAGTCACAAAAACCAATCAGATTAGAAAAAGAACTACATCAGCCATGCTTCCACAGTTATTTCAGTAAAACTTCTTCGCTTCGATGACAAAATGTTCTTATGCAGAGAACGATCGTTCCATATTTAGTGATGTAGTATTGGCATAATTGAAATAAACTTTTAACAAGTTTAACGTATACGAGTACATATATAAACGCACAATTACAAATTCACCTTAATGCGGTAAAATCTGAGTCTTTGTTTAAAATACTCTCAAACACATCGATTTCTTGTGCCATATATAACGCATAGTAGTGAGTGAACATCATCCATTATTTACAATGACTAACGACACCGAAGAATTTTCTAATTTTTCTGTAATTACTTTTGGGAAATTTTAAGGTGAAGATAGAGTAAGAGCAAGGTGCAAAACGGGATACAAAAATTAACGGCGAAAGATATTTGTTAACAGTTAATGAAACTGTGAATAATTTTTCATAAAAAACTTGCTCCATGAATTTGTTATCAATCATCTAACGTATGTATTTCGAAAAATATCTTTTCTAAAGCATAAGTGCAAATAATTATAATGCGATGACTACTTAGCCAAAGCGTATTCCAGTCTGATAACAACAAAATCTAAAATTTATATAATGCAAATGTTTTAATATGTATTGTAAAACTTAGGTCTGAATCAAATTAAATGTCAAATCTGCTAGTAATTTTCGTGAGGCTGCGGTCATTAGTAAATATAACATACTGAGTCAATATAATGAACTTTTCATGTAAGAATGAAAACAGCATTTCTTAATGTTTAACTGTAGCTTGCATGCAGAAAACAGCTAGGTAATTATTTGAAGATTATATTGTATTCAAAGACCCCTCCCCCCTTTGATGAAGTGATAAATTTTCCGATCATCCGCATAGGCTAATGTAGGGCATGATAAAGGTATAATAAATAATTCTTAAAAAGGAACAACAGTGGTCCAAATGAAATCTTTGAGGAACCCCAGGTAAAAGAGAATATTCAAATGATGAATTTAATCTATTAGTGAGTGACATCAAAATATGAAATAGAAAAGAACTTAAAGCAAGAGTCAGTGTAAATGACATCTACTCACGGTCATCAAGTTACTCACTAAATAAATCGACATATAGTTACAAAATTTCTTACAGTAGATCTCCACGAACAAATCCATGCTGGCAGAATGAAATACTCGAAATACTAGAAATAATAAACAATCGGTAATTTAAATTAATTTCATCAATTTAAAGTTCTATGCACTTTTGTTCAATTCTTTAGTTACTTTACATTCAAACTCATTATAGATGTTTGAAGTATAGCATTTTGTAGCGTAAAGCTACAAGAAGAAATCACAAGATGTTAAGTCACATATGTCCAGGAATTACTGCATATAAATAAATAACAAACTTCTCTATTCTGTTGAAAATATGTATTTCGAATATGATAATAGAGTTGATCAATCTTAAACATTATTTTAAAATATATTTATTCGATTATTCGTCTTTAGCTTAGCGCATTCCAAACACTAATATTTTCTGGATACGCTTCTTCAATAATTGAAAACATTTTAGTATTTTGTGAATTTATATATTCTCTATTTACAAAAGCACATTTCTTCTGTAAAAGTCGCACTGTGAAAGTTTTCTGTTATCATTCGTGTTCTAAGTTCTAACAATTTTTGTAAAGGCACGTTATGGATAAAGTCGATAATCTTGTTGCAAATAATGTGACATATAGGCAGTCTTGGGGTCTAATGCGTTCCAAACGATTTTTATGCTCATTCCTTATTTTACTTTAAGCTCTGTATTACATCACCTTCCAGAAAATAAATTTATTCTAAATTCGAGTATATCCGAAACTGTAATTCATTGTACTCCTTTTTTGTATATTCCTTAGATTGTTAAGTATATATAATTAAAAAGTATAATAAATAAGTTATAGTCACTGAAAATAATTTTATACGATCCCCCTTGGAGGAAAAGAATGTGATGTAAACAATTCTTGATTTAGTTCCAAAAATAATGTAATAGAAATTGTTAAATACTTTACAAGTGGAATAATAAAATAAATGAGAAATAAAAAATTACATCATTATTAAAAGGTTAAATATATTAGTTAACATATAAAGAAAAATATATCTAGATCACAGAATTACGAGAAATACTACCGAGAAATACGATATTAGAAAGTCGTTCGCAATCAGATATTGTATATATCGGTGTTACAATGCATAAATCCGAACAATCAGAAAACAAATATATGGGGAGATAATTTATCATTATACATAATAAAATACCAAGAATACAGCAAGAACAATATAATACGTCGAAATGAGCGAAGAAAGAAAGGCACAATCCTTTAATTAGAAAAAGAAGAAAGCACTGACTTGATGAAACGCCTTATTACTGAAGATTGCGAGGTACGACGAACATTCCGAAAATTTTGAGATACTCTGAATATATTATAACAACCAAACACATGTTAATAAAAAGTTGAATATTTTGTTGCATAAAAATTTTCAAAAACTCTTCTTTTCAAGCATGTGCAATAAATTCTGCTGATAGTAAGTAGAAACCTTTCACGGGAATACTACCGTGAGAAGATTTACAACAATTTTAACATTTGTTAGAAGAAGAACAATACTTCATTTCCAATCAGCTTTTGGTAGTGAAACTCCAATTAACGCAACTGTATATAGGTAATAATTTAGTAGGAAATGAAATTCTCTACAGGATGATGCTTGTGTAGGCAGGTCAAAAACTATAGTGTTAATGTTATTAGTCTCTCATATTCGCAGAATAACTACCAAGAGTGACGAACCATATGCTGTGACATGTGTAAATGAAAATGTATTATTATTATTTAAATTTTTTAGTGCAATGTTGTATCATATGTGTTTTAATAGAGACGAATCTCAAAATTTATGGAGTCACACGTGTTTTAGTTCTAAAAATAGAATATAAAATACGAAATCTATTTGTGGAATTTTTGTGCGGATTTGAAAGTTTTTGCAAATATTTTAGGTATGCAATCAGGTTACACCAAATATCGTTGCTTTTTATGTCTTTGGGATAGGGAAAACCTTTACATTAAGTAGAAGCGACCACTACGACAGAACTTTATACAAGGAAAAGGTAATGTATCAAGTCAGCCTTTAGTGGAAAAGTAAAGATCATAATACCACCTTTGCTTGTTAAACTAGGGCTCATGAAAATTTTGTTAAGGTACTGGATCAAAAAGATAACGGCTCGAAACAAGTTCGTAAACATAAGAGAAGGAAAATTAAAAGAAGGTATTATTTTGGACCTCAGATACGAAAAATAGTAAATGATAAAAAATTTGAAACCAAATTAACAGCGCGAGAAAAAGCTACATAGATGTCCATGGTACAGTTTTACCAGTTCTTTAGGAAACAAAAAGTAGAAAATTACAAAACTTTTAATGGAATGATACAAGCATTTCACGATGCTGGTTGTAACATGTCCTTTAAAGTGCACTTACTTTTGTCCGAGAAATATGGGCGACGTTAGTGATGAGCACGGCAAGTGTTTCCACCAAGACATTTCAGGAATGGATGCCAGGGCACATGGAATCCTATAATATTAGCAGATTACTGTTGAACGTTAAAAAAGAAGGATGTCGATACTGTTTATAAGAGAAAATGCAATACTTCGTCACATTTCTAATTGCAAGAATTTGATATATACATTAATGTATGTTACGAGTATATACAGAATAATCTTTTCATTAATTCCTAAACTGGAGCTAACTTGACCATCTACTTTTTATTAAAGTAAATGTTTCTATGATTTCTATAAAACTTAGAGTATGCATACGTCAGCTGATAGCAAAATCAAAATTTTAAATTTTTTCGCCAGTATAGTTTTATACGGAAACATCAGTGCATTATTAAATGTGAATTTTCTTACTTATTTACAATTTGTAACATAACATAATAATATACAATATTATTTTACAATGTACAGTAATGGTTGCAATACCGATTAATTTGTATTTACAACCTAAAATTCGTTATAAAAAGCTATTGCAATTACACACTTGATTTCTTCCATTATTAACTAAACTACTTAAAACAATAAACCATTCGGATCGATTATTATTAAAAATCAATTGCAAAAACTACTGATATTTCCAAGCACCTCAAGCGTACATATTTCTAAAAATAGTAAAATGTGCAATTTATATTTTCACTTGGCAAATGATTAAGAATTCTCAAAAAAGGGAATTTATCCATTTATTATTATGGCATCCGTCATATTGGTAGTTATTTATTTTATATCAACAGCAATAGGTAGTAAACGATTTAAGCCTTAACAATAATAGCTAAACATTATTATTTTTTAGCTGTTTCTTCTGGACAAGGTAAGTTATGCTTCCTGTGAATTTTTGGAAAATAAACACTAACAAGAAACTAAAACTTATAAAATATTTAAATGTATTCATTTAGTATATTCAACAACAACTCATTGTTTGGCTGGTATTTAATTTTAATCACAAAAAATAACGTACTTTAAATTTAAAACATATAATTTAGTTGTTCGCTGTGTCGTCGACAAAAATACCGACGACTATTTGTCATATTTGAGCTTCATGACTAGTAAACTTCTCTTTCCTGTTAGTTGAGTGTATATATATATATATATATATATATATATATATATATATATATATATATATACTCAAATACACATTTCGAATTGTATACACACAAATATATATATTTCAAATTGTGAGATATCATTACTCTTGATGATTGTTAGGTTTTTTCGCTAACAGAGCTTTTCTATTGCCCCCACGATAACATTTGGACCTGAGATAATCCAAAGTCTCTATACCTTGATAAGATTTAGAACTAATTCATTAATATACGAGGGTGGTCCTATAAATACCCGGCCTGACCTAGAGATAGTGGTAGTTGTTTAAAAAATATCACTGTATTAGAAAGTAGACAATCTATAAAGCATATGTTTCAAGTTTGAAGACGTCACATTGTTTAGTATTTGTTTAGCAGCCATCAATATTGAACGTTTTCAGCGAATTTGTAAAAATGAAGAAAATTGGTCATCGTTACGAGATACAATACTTTTATTTGAAAGGCCTCAGTCCAATCGATATGAAAGCTGTACTGGATTCTACTCTGCGTGAGTCTGGGGACTCTGGGTAGCAGAGTTTAAACGAGGTCGTACAAGCTGCCAAGATGAGCATCGCAGTGATCGACCAAATGAGGTGACGACTACAGAAATGGTGAAGAAAATCCACAAAGCGGTACTGGATGATCGTCGACTGAAAGTACGCGAGCTAGCAGACATAGCAGGCATTTCGAAAAGTGCGGTACATCGCATATTATCTGAAAATTTGGGCATGAGAAAGCTGTGTGCAAGATGGGTGCCGCGTTTGCTCACACACGAGCAAAAACAGTGTCGTAAAGATGTTTCAATTGAGTGTTGAGCGATATTTCACAGCAACAAAGCAGAATTTTTGCACCTTTTCATAACCATGGATGAAACATGGGTCCATTACTTCACACCCGAGACAAAAAAATAATCAAAACAATGGACTCAAAAGGGAAAACCGGCTCCAAAGAAGGCGAAGATGGCTTCATCTGCAGGCAAGGCCATCAGTTTTTTTGGGATGCGCTTGGAATAATTTTCATTGACTATCTTGAAAAAGGAAAAACTATCAACGGCAAGTACTATGCGAACTTATTGCAACGTTTGAGCGAAAAAATTAAACAAAAAGGGTCGCATTTGGCTAAGAAGAAAGTGTTGTTTCATCAAGACAATGCACCAGCTCACAAATCCGTTATTACAATGGCCGAAATTAATGAATTAAAGTTTGAATTGCTACCTCATGCACCCTATTCGCCAGGTTTAGCCCCCTCTCTTTAATGGCTATTTTGAAGAGCAAGACGGTTCTTATTATAAAAAGGTTACAGAACTTATTGAACGTCGCTGGGAAAAGTGTATAGAGTTGAAAGGAAATTATATTGAAAAATAAATATATTTTTGTCCAAAATTTTTGTGTTTTCTTTGTTGGGTCGGGTATTTCTGAGACCACCCCCGTAGATATTGACATTGATAGCAACTTTAATACTTCGACTCCGAGGCACTCCATTTATCTGTTATTCCACGGACTTTTTAGGCCGTTCTCGTATCTTGAAACTGCACGTTACGGTTTCACATAAATAAAGATAGTCGTTTCATATCCATTTTATGAAAATTTAAATAAATAATGTAAATGTATTACTATTTCTTAGAATCCTGATAAAACTTTTGATATACTTGATTATTTTACTTTTCTGTTCAAATTTTAATTTTATGGCATTCATAGCTTACATTGGATCGCTACTATTCCTACTAATATCGCTACTACTCCTTCAGTAATAGTCTATTAGAAAAAAGGCCTTTAAAAGTAACATTTTTTATGCTAATTGTTCTTGATGTTAAAAGAATACTGAAAATGAACTTTTATAAATTAATATAAGGTGAAACATCGATCTATCTTTAAAATTACGCTTTGCTGTTCTCCAATAAATCAAATAATTTATTTTTATATTGTTATATCAATTTTTAATTTAAAATTTGTTATTTTCTAATTTCCATATATCACGTTTTAAAACAATACTTAACAGAAAGCATTTCTTATTCAAACAATAAATTTTAAACATTATCAATTTTTTCTGACATTTAAAGAATGTTAAAAGGAATCATTCTATTATTAATAACAACTATGTTTCACAGATTGACCGATCGTCAGGCAGATTTTGTGTTATTAATGAACGATTCCTAGATAGCGTTTATCATGTCATTTCGATACAGAAAAATAATGAATAATCATCATGGCTCCCTCTCTCGTCCACTGTATTGAATGACACTTTATTCTTTTCTAACATTATTTACATATAATTACTTGAAACATTTCTTGTTCAAAATTGTATTTCTTTTCATTATTTAAACTTTGTAGTTTCAGTTATACATTACTACTTCATTTATTATTAATTTAGATTCCATATTTTGTTTATTTCATTTACTTTATACGAGTCACTGCCTATTAAAGTTAGCTAACTCTTTAAAAACAATTATTAAAATTTCAATAACAAAAATACAGTGATTAAAAAAATCATTATTTTTTATTTTTACTATAGATATACTAACTATTGAATATAATTAACTTTTTTTCAAAGATCAAAGAATCAACAAAAAGTAATAAACACCAATGTACTAATATTATATAAATAGTGCCGTTATAATGGTACTGCACTAG
Source organism: Dermolepida albohirtum (assembly GCA_031893035.1). Classification (NCBI taxonomy): domain Eukaryota; kingdom Metazoa; phylum Arthropoda; class Insecta; order Coleoptera; family Scarabaeidae; genus Dermolepida; species Dermolepida albohirtum. The sequence goes on along the minus strand of JAVIWB010003911.1, from coordinate 6,942 downwards.
TGTTCCAAGTGTAACTTTTTTCTACTACTATCGATGACAACTTAGTTATTGAAGTATGTATCTAGGGTTGAAAACTATATTTTTTCAATGATAAAGTCTTAAGCATTTTTTAAAATCTTGAAACCAATTTTTAATCAGTATTACGAAAGGGATTAAAGCAAATGATAATTCAAAGGAAGAAGCAAAAAGCTCAGGATTACCTAGAAAATCTAACACACTGAAGTTTCTAACTATCCTTTATGGAGAACAACAAAGACATTAAAAATGTCTCGATAACACAATTCGCCAATTAAAAATGGCAGCAATGAATGGGCTAAAACTGACAAACGAAAAATTGAAATATTTACTGCACGTTTCTAAAAAGTTCTCCAACCCTGCTCATAGAAAATCCTGTTAAAAGTGTAACCGAAGTTAATAAAATGGATTTCTTCACCAAAATATTAAAACTAGTGACGAAATAAAAACTATCTATAATTAAATTAACATTAACAAATTTCTCGGTCTCGATCTGACAAAGATGACAAGATTTTGCTATATATAGTCATTCTTAAACCGACCTGGAACTATGAAATGCAGCAAAGGGGTACCGACAGCAATTCAAACACCTATAGTCTTCAGAGATTTCAAAACAAGTATCATACAACGTGTGATGGTCGATGCTCGGTATTACGTCTCTAACGAAAACAATCAGCGTGATATTTTATTAACCGCTATTATTAAATTATTTAGTACTAAATATAATGATAAACTTTTAGATATATTCTAATACATTAATTAAAGAGCTGAATGATCGTAATAACAGTATAGTGCACAGGTTGCAACACCACCAACCAATAGACTATCTAGATCAGGTATGGGCAACCTTTGACATGTTGTGGGCTAAACTTTAATGTGCAAATACGTTCGCGGGCCGCGTTTAAAAGTAGTGCATTTTAAGGTAGTGTTTTAAAGTAGTGTCCATAATTTTTAGCGATAGATATCAGACATAAAATAATGCGACAATATCTCGCGAGCCAGATCAAATCTTACAGGTTGTTGCCCACATATGATCTAGATAGATAAATATACTAGTATAACTGATTATGATCACTCGTTAATGCGATACTCCTAATATTCTTTATTATATATTGTTTATTTCCTTCGTATACAGATTACATAGGGTTATATAGAAAAGTTATTAGTACTTAGCTTTTTAGTTTCTGGTAAGGGATCAAATAATTTCGTGCATTGCTTATTGATGAAGTTTAATGCCAGTTCCCTTGACAAACGACTTTGTTTTTTACCAAAGAGCAACATGTTTTAATAAACATTTCTTCTTAGCCAATTATATAGATGTATTAATATCAATATAGATAATATAAAGACAGATACATTTCTCTAATTTTTAATTGTTTTGTATTTAGTGCAAACATTTATATTTCTTTAATTCTTTAATTTGTATTTGTTTGTATTTACTACATACATAGGTTTTAACGAACAGGTGGAACTAGATCATGCATAATAAATATTGTAATTAAAAGAATTTAAGTAGAACACTAATATTAATGTATGTGTGTAAAATTATTAATTATTAAAACTTATCCAGAATTTTGCTTATTTTGTTTAGCCAAACATACAACATTAAATATCTACATGTTTTTGTTATAGTTTTCTTACCTTCTTTATTTTTTTTAGAAGCCGTGCCATATTCAATCTATGAAATAGGAAACTATACCCAAATAGTATCCGATATTAACTTCAGTATAGTTGCGGTAATAAGCTTCTACACACATTTGGTTTTTGCTCTACATCAAGAGTTTTTCTTAATTCTTAACATCAAAAAAGGTGGATATCTACTCTTAGATATAGACACGTTCTACGGTGTTCTTGGAAACGACGATGTTAGTTTTCTAAGAGATGATGATAGGATTGATTATGATGAATTTTTTAAATGTTTAGAATCATTATTTTCAAAATATGTAACGATTGAATATTCCACATCAGGTAGTTTTGATTTAAAGCTGGTCCTTAAAATAGTTACAGATAAACGAATTGATCTAACGCAGATGATTGAAGGTAATCAAGACTTACTCAGTATAATCAATAAATCGCTCGGCATTTGGTTCACTATAATAAAGGAACAACTTTTTTCTGGTAATTTCCGGGCTGTAAATGATATTTGGAAAATGTTTAAATTAGTTTTTGATCGAAATGCAGGGATTGGCTATGACATTATGAATTTTGTTGTGAGTGTTCTCAAATATAGTCGTGAGATCAACCACCAACTTGTAGTACAGATTCTTAATATACTCAAAAGTTTACATAGCCTTTTGGCGCATACCTTCAAAAGATTAGGATTTTTCGTAATTGAAGTTATAAATAAGTTGGTTAATGGTACTTTGGAACTTGCTAGTGATGGAGAAAAGAATCCGATTTTTGTTAATTTTACGCATGCTAATATATTTTATTCAATCGATGTTTTCATGATTGATTACAACTATGTAACCCATTTTTATACATTAGGACCAGATGAAAATGCTGATGTAAATTTCGTAATATTGTATTTGCAAGAAACACTCATTGTCATGAATATCAACACTAACATAATTTTAGGTGTTCATAAAAATTCTTTTGTTATTCAAAATATATCCACGGATTATGCATTTGTTGGTACTTTTGATATTGATAAAAATAGTAAAGGTCAGTTTTTTTTCACACACTTGGCGGATGATATTTACGCTCAAAAATATTTTCAAGTGTCACAGAACATTAGGAGTCTTATATATAATAAAGAGAATTCTCACATGGTTTCCTTCGCCGAACTCTATTCAGCCATAACATCTAACTCGATTACTTCAATTGAAAATGTTGTCGGAATTGAGTTATCTCGTATTATTTTGAAATATTATACAAATTTCTTTAAAGGAATTTCTAGTAGTTCCTTAAGAGATATAGTAACTGGAGTTTTTGGAGCTAACTCCAGAATAGCAGCTATTATCAGTACGATTATAAATGTTTATACCACACACGTTTAGATCTTTCATTGTATGTAAATATAGTTTTGAAAAAAGTCGCTGCTTATGATCGCCAACAAGCCCGATAAAGTGATAAGTTATTATTTGATAAGTTATGCTCTCAAAAATCTGATGAATAACAAAAGAAATTGTATTTCACATAAATACATATCCTATTTATTATAAACGATACTGACAGTCAACCTAAACTAATTTATTTATTGTGGGTTCAATGTTAGTATTACGAATTTATATTGGTTTGGTTCAAATATCATATATGTATGTTCAGGTTCTGTCTAGGATAGATGCTGTTGCTATTTGAGATTCCTACGTTATATTTATTAAATATACTTCATTCCACAATAACTTCTGTCTGCTATCATCCTACGATAATTTCATTCGTATCTGTACAAATCATTAGCTTTAGCAAGTCATTATATTTCTAGTAATTATTGTAGCTGTAAATAACTAACTAAAGTGTTATTATATACGGTACAAATCTCGTCTTTGACGATGTAGCATTAGTATTAAACTAAAGTAAACATAGCAAACCGTCGCTGTTTAATTCAAACGCCATGTGTGCACTATATTTTTGTTTCTCTTACTTCAAGTGAAAACGAGAACACGAACGAAGAAATACATCAGTTTTATAAAAGCATAAAAGAGAATTTCTATATTACAATAAATGTTCAAACTGGACACTTTGGCATTACGACAGATTTTTATTCGATGAATCGTGTTATGGGGCTACTTTCTTGAGCATCGAAGAGAGTTGCTAATAATGTCCTCAATGTTTTTCCATCGACTATTGTCTGAGGGATCAAATTTATAAGCTGAATATTTAATGTAAACCGTTATTGCGTTATTGCATTAGGCTGATCTCAGTTTTTTAATTTGAGTGACGAAATAAACTGATGAATTGATTCTTTACAATTTGATGCACTAACTATCATGAAGAATAGAGGCCAAATAATTTCGTGGCAATAAATTTTGGACTATACCACTATAATCTAAAAGTGCAATGGTTTTTCAATCTGGCAGTAAGGATCTTCAGCTGATTACCCACGTGTATTTTGACTATTGATGTACCCGCTTAGGGAGAAACAAGCTTCATCACTGAAGAATACACTGCCCAGGATATTCGCATTATTAAGGAACCAAGCACACTCATTTTTGTGATACTTTATTTAATGATTTGGTCGACGTTTCTTATTAAATATCTGTAACTTCGTTTAACTTTTACGAGGTTAGAACAGTACTGCGAAGTTTTTTGAAATTTCGAATACAAAAGTCTTATTCGACGGCGGAACAGCTGGGTATTTTTCAATGAACTGATTTTCTCGAATATAACCTTGAATAAAAAATTTTCTCTGCAGAGTGAAAACCATGGCTGTGTTTTGCATTTTCTTTCCCACCGATAAGCAGATTATTGTTCTCGTTTCGTACGTCGACATACGGAGAGATCCAATAAATAGACTAAATAGTTTATTGTTGAGGTCGTTATTTTGTGAAATTCCAATACAATAAGAAATAAATAAAACACTAAGGATTAAATAAAACACTTTGTCTAAATTTCACGCTATATTATGTACTTGCTGCGACTAGTTTCGTCTAAATCTGCCAATTGTACTTGGTCTGTCAATTTTACTTGCTCGATAATATCTTAACAGACGAAACTAGTCGCAGTAAATATATAAAATAGTGCGAAATTTAGACAAAGTGTTTTAGTAATTCCCTAATGTTTTATTTATTCCTTGGTGAAGTAGGCTGAACATTCTGACTGCTGAATTTCGTATCGCTAGGTAACGCTGTCTCCAGCACACAGATTCATAGCGCGAGTTGCATTTTAAATAGATAATCCCATATATCGAAAATGTATTTTTAAAGCTACGTAAAGAAGATATAAATATTCGTACTTAATATTTTCATATATAATCTTAACATATATCTGCATTTTGAAACATAACATGCATTATTTAACTACAATACCAATTTGATTTGTATTGTAATAATATAACAGCTAATCGAGAATTGAGCCACGTAAATCTATCCCAATATAATTGATTTCGTTTAATTTTATAATTTGTAAGGCTAGTAAAAATGTAATAATAGTTAATAAACTTTTTTTATTTTCGCAACTATAAAAAGTATGTACATATATCCGAAAAATTTTTCAGATATATGTATGTACATACTTTTTATGAAAAATTTTTCATATATGTATACATACATATATCTGAAAAATTTACTAGTTTCAATTTAAAGAACTCCGGCAAATTGTTCGTTAAAATCAATTACTAGACTGATAATATATACAAATCTATTACATAGAAGTTTTGTAGAAGCTACAATTTACATTGTCTATCTCAGAGAAAATGGAACTTTCTTAAAATAAAAACAAAAATTTTGTAATTTAGTAAAATTCATTTATCTTACCCAAAGTAGTCGCCTTCGGCTTCAACACGACGTTTTGCATGGTCAATTAACATGTCGAATGAATTTTTAAGTTCGTCTTTAGAGATGTCCTTTAAGGTAGCTGTGGACGCCTTTTTAATGGCTTCGACGTCGGCATAACGCTGCCCTTTCATCGGCAAATGTAGTTTGGAGAATAGATTGAAATTACAGCGGGCCAAATCCAGTGAATACGGTGAATGGTTAATGGTTAAAATGCCATTTGTAGTTAGAACATCAGTAATAAGCGTCGAGCGATGAGACGATACATTATCATGTAACAAACGCCAGCTACCATTTTCGCGATATTGAGGGTGCACACGACGAATACGCGCGTGAAAACGCTTCGTAACACCAAGATAATATTGATTAGTTGGTGCAAACTCTTTGTACACTATGTCTTTCGAATCATAAAAACAAATCAACATTGTCTTTACTTTGGACTTCGAACGGTTTTTTTCGGTCTTTCTTCGCTTGGATGCTCCCATTCAGAGTTTTGACGCCTTGGTCTCTTTATCATATTGAAAACACCACGTCTCATCGCCAGTTACAATAGCATACCTGAAGTTTTCGTCCCTTTTTGAGTCTTTAATCAAGTCTGTACAATGTTGAATTCAGTTAGCTTCTGTGGTACAGACATTGAACAAATCTTTCTCAGTCCGAAAGGTTGTGTCAAAATTCGATGAATTGAATCTTTGGAATTTAATTCCTTCCCACGTATCGCAATGAGGATTTCGGAACATTTCTGGTAAATTCACGCACAAGTTCAATGTTATTTTCCGAAACCACAGATTTTTTTCACCGGACGTTCGTCGTCATTTATGTCCGTACGGCCGTCTTTAAATCGTTTATACCACTCATACATACTCGTACGAAGTAAATATGCATCACTGTTTCATCAAATTAAACGTTTCAATAAGCGATTTACTAAATTTAAAACAAAAGTTGATATTTGCTCTATTTTCGAAATTCATTTTTCGACCAATGCCAATCACACACTGTTACTTTATGTGCAATTTCTCTGCTTCTAATGATGGAAACATATTCTGGCATAACATTGGTTAAAAGTCTACCTTACCGATGCATATTTTTTAGTAGATGGCGCCACTAAGCATTACTATTTTGAAAAAGTTCGATTGTCTCTGCGACAGACTGTGTATTTGGTGTTTTTTAAATTGATTCTAAATATATACCTTATACAGTAAAACCTGTCAATAACGGCCACCCAAAAAGCAAAATATATTGGCCGTTATATAAAGGTGTCCGTAATTGACAGGTTTTTCATCTCACAAATAAAATACATAATTAATTTTAGGATTTGCTTTCTTTATTTTATTAATTAAAGTAAATAGTATATAAATACAAATATGTGTAAGAAAAACTAAAATTTTAATGTATTTACATATTATAGATAATATGACATCTAATAAATTATTTATATGTACATATTATTACAATATATTCATACGAAAAAACACAATTTATTAGGATTTTTCAA
>JAVIWB010003910.1:0-50739 GCA_031893035.1 Dermolepida albohirtum | reverse complement strand
TTACACGCAGCAGGTGTTCAGGCTCAAATTTAGTTTTAAATTGAAAAGGGAATTCTAACAAATAAGTATGCACGAGAAACGTGCTTTTATGTGTTGTGTATCTGTTAAATTGCAAACTTTACGCGTTTTTACGTTGTTTCATTTCCCCTGCTTCGTTTGTAATTCAGTCGTTTTATTTTAAAATGCAGATTTTTACAAGATAATTTTCTTTATCCCATTTTCCTGTATGTTGAAAACTACCGGTGTAAGAAGTTTATATATCCTCTTTAATTTTGCGAGACCAAAACATGAATATATAGTATCATGTTTGTTAGTAAACATTCTTATTTTTCTCTATTATAGTGATATAAGTCATTATGCTGCAATATACATATGTACAGCCTTGGCCATATGTCTGAAGCACCCCCATAAACGTGCAATATTACCTGAACCCTAAGAACGTAATGAAAGGGGCCATTACTAATGTGTATATAATGACTGTTTACCAGGAAAATCTCAAGAAGTATACAAATATTCTGTAGTTTTAAGGTTTATTGCTGTTAGTTGATCTTTACTGTTCAATAAGTGAGGTGTATTAGAAACGATATTGTGTTACAAAATTGATTTAACCAGTTGTATTGAATATTGTGTTTTTGTATAGTGTTGTACATTGTGACAACATGCCTAGAAGACGGGAGTTAGATGTAATAGAGCGAAGTAAAGCAGTGTTATTACATACTCAAGGACTATCGCAATCAAAAATCGCGAAAATAATGAAGCGGTCGCGCTATGCCATCCAAGCGGCAATAAAACGTTTTAAAGAGACAGGTTCTTACGAAAATCGACCGAAAAGTGGACGAAAACGTATTACAACGGAGAGAGATGATCGATTTTTAACGCGACTTTCTCTGAAAAATCGTATGAAATCATCAAAAGATTTATCTGCAGAAATAAATGAGCGCCAAGGAACTTCTGTATCAGCGAGAACAGTGAGAAGACGACTGGTAGAAGTAAATATACATGGTCGTAAAGCTCGCCGCAAACCCTTATTGAGCGAGGAGCAGAAGAAAAAACGGTTGTTGTGGGCAAAAAAACACAAAAATTGGACAGTTGAGGATTGGTCCAAAATCATATGGTCCGACGAATCCAATGTAGAGGTATGATAAATTAATGCAGTTTTACTTTTGTGTTACATAAATATGATATTTTGAATGTGCTGAATAGTGAATTGGAATTTTTTGAACAGCTATTAATTTTTCTATATCTTACGTAGATTTTGCCAACACCTGGGGCTCAGTTTGTTCGTAGAAGACCGGGGGAAGCGTTTGAGCCACATTGTATTGTGCCTACAGTAAAGTATGGGGGTGGTAGCGTGATGATATGGGGATGCATGACCACTAAGGGTGTCGGCGAAGTGTACGTCTGTGAAGGCAGAATGAACAGCAGTAGGTACATCGATATGTTAGGAGAAGTACTAGAACCGTCTATTGTAAAGCTGTTCGATTCCGATGAAGAGGCCTACATTTTCCAGCAGGACAATGCACCCTGCCATAAATCCAAACGTACAATCGAGTGGTTTAGCGCAAATAACGTGCCCATATTCGAATGGCCGGCACAATCGCCGGATTTGTCGCCCATAGAAAATTTGTGGCGTATTTTAAAGAGAAATGTCGCAAAATATAGACATAAAAACAAAAACGAATTAAAAGCGAGGATATTTGAAGAATGGAAAAGATTTCACCCGAGATATGTAGCAAATTAGTGGCTACAATGCCTAAACGGATACAAGCCGTTATCAAATGTCGCGGTGGTGCTACAAAATATTAATGTATATTATTAAATTTGCATTCAAAATGTATATACACTTGTAGTTTAATTTTTATACCTCCTAATTTCATTTTACATCCAAAACTTGAGGGTGCTTCAGACATATGGCCAAGGCTGTAAGTTAACAGCTAACTTAAGTTGTTTTATTATGAATTTCAAAATTCGTTGCGAGATTTTATAGTATTACTTAATTTTAATATTTATTTCATTTCAATAAATACCGGGAATCCCACATTGCGTAGTTTAAGGATATCTTACTGAAGCAATTTCGGGTTAAATATGTCTAATCAACATATGTTTAGAACTCTATCATAACTGAGCAACAAGCATTTGCAGTTTTAGATAAGTCTACTAATGAAGGCATTATGTATAGCTGCAAAAAATTTTTTAAAGAAACTCATTTAAAAAGGAGTCATTTTATTGAATTAATTGATAATTAATTTTTAAAATCTACTAGTAAATTTCAATATTAACTCGTTAGTCGCTCAATTAGAGTATCTGTCTGATATGTAAATATATATAAATTCTATATATATATACATATATATATATATATATATATATGTAAAAATACGTTATATTATTTACTGCCAAACTTTTGGGCGTAATAGAGGTCTCAAGATGTGGATTTACCTCAAAACCAAAGAAAAAGTTACATATGATGTAAATTTATGTATGAAATATAATCTTTTTTGGATGGTGTAAGTTAAAATTGTGTTTATTCTATGTATCGATTTCTAACACAGTTTATTAAAATATCCGCACGATTTGAAATATATTTTTAATTTAATGCGCGTATGAAAAATTAATTTTTTTCGAGTGCATGTAAAATAGTGAAGTCTCTTAAAAAATTCACGTTCAGTATTTTCACTTTGATTTTCTTTTCTTTTAACATTTGCTTCGTTAATGGTAATCTGAGGAGTACTTCACCGGAATGTTTTTTGAATAGAACAATAGTATTCAGGTAACGTTCGAGCCAGATTTTCATCAAATAAAAAGCTGCAGCTAGAAAAAATTCAAGGTGAATGTTGTAGAAGGTGGTTGGTTATATTTGCTTTAATACAACCTTGCAAACTAACGATCGAAATTTAAATTGTTCTTTGAGTATGTTTTTTTTTAGTTGTAATTTCTAGACTCTCATTATATTTAAAAATTAAATTTTTATTCGCATGAATACATATTTTTTTAAATAATTAGTGTAATGTGAAAACGTATTCTTAGTTAAAAAATGATTTAATTAGTAAAGGATAGTATGTATTTCTAAGTATTATATTACATTATAAAGTTACAGAAAGTAGGAGACCCCTAAAAGTAGTACTTGCTTTACAGATTTTAATATATGTAATTTAAATGAACCTCCTTCAATTCCTTGAATCAGGTGGTTTCTTAGTCATATTTGATGACCATACTTAAACGTTTACAAAATTTATTAAATAAATATTAATTAAAAATATTAAATAAAATAAAATTTTGCATAAGCCACACATCAAATCTAAAGCTAGAGCGGATATATCTCGCACTAGGCTATAGATTGCCGAAAGCTCGTCAAAACATCAGTCTCGGTAATAATAATAATAATAATAATATTCTTTATCCAATCCAATACAGTAAGTACAGTCAAGCAAAAAAAAATTTTAATTAAATATATAAGCAAACTAAAACATACATAAGACTTAATTAATACATACAAAATTAAATATATAATTACAAAATACTGAAAAAATAGGAGCCGAAGTGAACCAACACCTGATTCAAGGGATTATTTCACAAAAAAGGGATCAGGACATATTCTGTCAGCGTTTCTGCACATATGAACTAGCGGTGCCGCCAGAAGAACATTAGTCCTAGCTCTCGGAGTAACGAACGAAACGCGAGATCTAGTGACATGATATGGTACCAGTAAACAAACCTGAGCCAACAATGATGGGGCATCCACACCACTATTAACTAAGTTAATAAGGAACTTGGCGCTTGCAACATCCCTTCGACAAGGCAAGGATTGGAAATTATGCCTTTCAAGTAGGCCCTCATAATCTACTTCTCGCAGTGGGTATGTACCATCAAGAAGGTAGGATAAATATTTCAAAAATCTTTACTCTCCAGAAAGAGACGCTGATAAACATAGAGAGGATACCAGACGTGTGCAGTGCGAACAAATGCATAATAAATAGCCTTGAGAGCGTCAATATTATTGAACTGCCGACAGGAACGCACCAGAAAATCCGCAGCTCGAGATGCCGAAGCACATACTGCAGTCATATGGTCCGAAAACTCCAATCTGGAGTCAAACATGACCCCAAGATCTCGACATCCTTAAGATGATAGTGTTTTTAACAGTATACTGTCGAATAATGGGATTATTAATCTTAGCATAAGTGACCACCGCACACTTATCAACATTAACAGTTACATCGTTCTGCACACACCAATCATTGATTATATCAAGATTATATTGCAGAATCTGGCAGTCACCATTAGTGGATATATTAGAAAAAACTTTTACGTCGTCGGAGTATGCTAAGTTATTACAAGTTAGACGTTGAAAGATGTCGTTTATGAAGACATTAAATAGTAAAGGTCCCAAAGTAGATCCCTGTGGAACGCCTGGAGACACAGTGTACACATTTGAGGAGAACCCAGTGTACGATACATAGCAACTTCTATTGTGTAAAGAAGAAGCTATTAAATTAATTATGTTTTGACACAGCTGGCCAACTTAGAAAGTAAGAGCGAGTGGTTAATTGTATCAAAAGCCTTCGCTAAATCAGTGTAAACATGAACCTGTTGCCTGTTGTCTATTGACTCACTAATAAATTGCGTTACTTCCACTAAGCTGGAGACGGTAGATCTGCCAGTAGTAAAACCATGCTGCTGGAGAGAAATGAAGGGTTTCAAGCAGTTATTAAGTTTACCTTACCTTAATATAAAGTTGCAAATGCCCTGTTATATTTTGATTTCCATTACACATGGAATTGCCGTACCAAGCAGGAACGGTACACGATCTCATGAACCCGAGATATGAGTTCTCAGAAGTTTAAGTAATAACAAAGTAAGTATTAAGAATTAATTATTAGTATTAGGTGCGCAACCAAGTTCTCGCTGTTTTTCAAGAGATGGCTCCAGTAGTAAGTGCTGGTTGACTGTGACATAAACAAAACGTTATGAGCCAAGCTTAGACATATGGTAAACAAACCGCTTTGACACGTTAGTGATTTTGTTTTTGCGTCATATACCATACTTTTGGTTGTGTGAAAATGTCTGATTTTGTGCCAAATAATCGTCATTTGCGAGAAGTGTTGCTTTTCTTCTTTCATTCGAAGAAAACGGCGGCTGAAGGGCATCGAGAACTCCAAAAAGTTTACGGAGATGCTGCTCTAAGTGAAACAACGTGGCGTCATTGGTTCCGTCGCTTCAAAGACGGTGATTTCGATGTTAACGATCGTTCGCGTGAAGGAAGACCAAAAATCTTCAAAGACGCTGAATTGGAGGCATTGCTCGATGAGGATCCGTGCCAAATGCAAAAAGAGCTTGCTTCAGCATTAGGAATTACCCGCCAAGCCATTTCCCAGCAATTGCATGTGTTGGCAATGATTCAAAAGCAAGGAACTTGGGTTCTTTGTGATTTGAAGCCAAGAGACGTTGAGCGTCGTTTTTTCGCCTGTGAATAACTGCTCCAGCGGCAAAAAAGGAAGGGTTTTCTTCATCGCATCGTTACGGGTGATGAAAAACGGATTCATTACAGCAACCCAAAGAGAACAAAATCATGGGGACTGCCGGTCATGCTTCTACGTCGTCGGTTCCGCCGAATATTCCCCAGATATTGCGCCGTCCGATTATTACTTATTCCGTTCGATGGCACATAGTCTGGTTAATCAGCAGTTCCGCTCATATGAAGACATCCCAAAATGGCTTGATTCGTGGATAGCCTCAAAAGACGAACACTTCTACCGTGACGGTATTCGAGCTCTGCCAGAAAGATTGAAAAAATTTGTCGCTAGGGATGGGCAATACTTTGAATGATTCATTTGTAAACATTTTTTCACAATAAAGTTGCATTTTCATCAAAAAACAGCGAGAACTTAGTTGCGCACCTAATACAATTATATTTAAAGATTTATATAAAAGATTTTCACAGTAAAATTAAAATTAGTGAACATAAAGTTTTATTAGTTAATACCTGTAAGCAGGCCGTAGGAAATATAATGTACACTTGTCCTACTACTTTGCTGCTCCCACTACTTCAGCAGCAGTCGCCTTCAGCTTCAGCAACAACAAATCATGGTTCGATGCACTCTGGTGTGTATAAAGGTATAGAGTAATTTTGAAAATATGAATTATTTGACGATTGAAGATTATTGTAAAATTATTTTCTGAATTATTATTTATTTAATACGTCCTTTATTATCAGGAACGCTTTCTATTTAACAAAAAATAATTATTTCAGCATGAAAATCATTTTATTTATAGCTTAGGAAGCTTAAAAACTTCTTATGAAAGTATATTACTCTATTAATGATAAACAAACGATTTTATAAATTTTTAAAACTTCATTGACATTTTGAACAAACTGAGTTGTATGATAATTATCTCATGTAATATTATTTGAATGAACTCGTATTTGTTTTAATATCTGTGTTTGGGTATTACATTATTTATCTATGGATATAAGTATGTAGATACTTTTTTATTACTTACATTAACGATGAATATTAGCTATCTCAGCTTGGTTAGCTCTGAAACATGTAATGTGCGTTAAGAGCGTATATGTAAATCCATTGGGTATACAGTAGGGATTATCAAGCACGTACCCTGCGAAGTGTTGTTTATCATAAGATCCGCTGCCAAATCAACGAACTGGATATGTATCTTTTGTAATAAACAATGTTAGTACTTATATGTGGGTCAAAGCAAACGACCCCTTACCAACTCTTATTCATGTTTTATTATTTTTTAAAATAAAAATTATTAAAATATAGCACAATATTATTTCTTATCATATTTCAGTTTGTTTAGACAATTGACCTTGACCTCAGGAAAAATAGCTTGCTGACGTATAGAGTATTGATGAGTATCTAGTCGAGGCGTGCAAACTATGCAACTGATTAAGAACGATCGTAGGTGAATAGCATTTTAGGCTATTACGATTGAACAACGATAAGATGAAAAGCAATTTAGGTAACTAGGGAGCAATTACGGGAAATGGGGAAGGAGGAAATACGTGGTGAAAATTAACTAAACTAGAAGAGAAAATAAAGTAAATGGAAATCGATAACGAGGACTAAAAGAAAAAACTAAAAGACACAGAAAGAATAATAAACCATTTTTATTATTATACGAAAAGTATAAACTAAGTCAGAAGTAATATTGGCACAACAAAAGTAGGAAAAAAGGATTTATCTCTAGTTTTCTCGTATATAAGATATCGTAAGTTATATCAGTCGAATACTAACAAAATATAACATCGACACTGTGTTCAATACTCAAAAGAAAATTGTTGACACAACAACAAATGCGAAAGATGGCATTTCACTAAAGCCAGATGAAGAGGCTTTATACGAACGTTAATCCGAGGTACCGTGTTTATAGCGGGTACGAAACATGTCATCAAAAAGAGTCAACATAGTCATTAATTCAACACTCATAATATCGATTTCGATAAATTATTATTGTGAATATATTAAACAATACAATAATTGTCAATTATGAACGTGAAATATTTTAAATAAGTAAATAATAAGTAACATAAATAAAAGTACCTTCATCAAATAATGCAAACAAAATATATAAGAATCAAATAGGTGAATAAGGAACGAATATTAGAATATAATTAGTGTAAGAAAAGCAAAATAAGTTAAGGTAGTTTTTCTTCATATATTGTCGTTTTTAAAATAGTCATCGAAGGCGTGTCTCTTCAATCAGTATCGTCTTTTCTTTATAAAATGGATGATATTCAACTTTCCACATATTCTACGGAAAGTAGTTATATCATTTGATATTTCATTAATGTATATTTAATCTATCGTCGTTAATCTATATTTACAGAGACGTAAGCTATCACATCACAGGTCCTGTATTCATTGCGCTTTCTATTTTGTTCATATTCGTTACGGTGTCGGCTAATATGTTTTAATGTGTTTAACGCTGCTGTTTTGAATATCCTCTACAGGATTTTTTGTATTGTAAATTTGAAAATGTATTACTTTCATTATCATTTTGATGTACAATTTCTTCTGTGACCAATTTAGAAACGGTAGTCTATGTCCGTCTGAATTTGGCGATATGTTTCTTTTCCTATTTAGTTTCTAAAACTTTGATTCAACTAGTGCCTAATATGTTTCTATTGTCTGCAGCTCAATACAGTTGACTAAATTGCTGCCTCGTGGGACAATTATTACTTCATTTTTGTCGCACCAGTTCATCACAATTTAGAAAAGTGGCAAGATGCAAAATATTGATCATGGCTTTACAAGAATGATAATAACCATTAGAAGGAACATTTTGTAAGATAAATTCTTGAATTAATGGCGGGCACAAAAGTAGCACCGACACACGTGCAAATTTAGATTTAATTTTTTTTATATTTGTCTGAAATACTTTTTTCCTTTTTTCCCCTATAGTATTTCACTTCAGGAAATTGTTTAAAGTCCGAAACTACAAAAGTTTCATCATCCATTCAATTATCTTTTATTATGATTTGCAAAAGTTTTTCATGTTTGTATTTTTACAGTCGCCGGTACTTTAAAAAGTTTTAACTCACCTTTTCTCCTCATTACTAGTTCGTGACCTTGCTTGCGACAGCTCTTACTAAAATGCTAAAAGTCTTCTTTAAAAACGCTAACATTTCCTTTCTCACCTGTGGATACATTAATCTACGCTTTGTGCCGCTTTCCGGTCTTTTGATAGTTAAATGTTCAGGATATTTTTCCAACTCATCGGCAACAATTGACTTGGGTTGTAACAATTTTAATATTCTCCTAGTAGATAAACTAGCGTTTTCAATGTGGATGTACGTAGTTTTACTTTGCACTTGTTACTATTTAGACGACATTTGCTTTATTTGAGTATCATAACACACCACTTGCACCAACATCGAAACCTATTATTACGTCAAAAGTTACTACAATTTTAAAATTTTTTATTTTGTTTTTGATAATATTATTAGTACATGTAAACTATGCGGAATCTATACAGTACAAGCTTTATATGACTTAATTAGCACTTGCTTTTGTATGTGTTTGCAAATAATATAACATTGTTTTACGCGAGACAAGTGAAAATAATGTAAATTAATTGCGAAAGCACGTTTTAGAAATGTCGTGCGATGTTAATTTGCCATTCGGGAATATTTCTTTCTTAAGTATTATCAACTCTTCTTTATTTCTACGAGGATGTCAGATACTTTCAAGATAATATTCCTGCAAAATAAATGTTTATAATGAATGCTTATTTTCGCTGTTAGCATTATAACTCTTATTAGGGGACTTACTTCCTTTCCTTTTTATGAATGTAATGAACATCGGACTTTATTATATTATCTTTACGACGTCAATCAAGTTTTGTAGAGAACGAAAGCTAGTAAGTAGGTCAGGAATAGCTCAGAGGGCGCACTGTAAACACATGTACTGGGTGAGAAAACGGGTAAATGAGCAGAGGATGCTTTTATTATATCACGCTTTACGCAACATTAACAAGCTACAGAAATTGAGACACCGAAACGACCCACCCTAACTGAAGCTACTCTCGCAGAGTCAACAGATCAGGCTGCAAAGATAAACGCTCTAAAACACATAAACGCCAGAATAGATTAACCCATTTAAATGTATCCACCGGGGTCGTCTTGCGGTCGTAGCAAAGACCTATAGTGTTTATTAGATAGTTAAATTCTGTCTGTTAGCCGGAATAAATAAATGTAAAATCTCTTATTTTGTTGTGATTTTATAAGAATAAAATTTATTAATTAATTGCAAATCCCGGATACTTAATAATGTACTTTTTATAAAATTTTTATTTTTTAATACATGTTTGAGAAGAAAATTTCTAATCTCTTACCATTCTATATATAAATAAAATAACAAGTGCTTACTTCAATAAAATTTATATTGACTTATGAAGAAGTTAGTCGATTACTTTCTTTTATTTAACTTCAGCGACAAACTCATGTCAGAATATACATATTCATGCAATTAATTTCAATAAAAAACCGATACAATTTCAATGTTTGGATATAATGGTGGTTATTAAAAAAACAATTGAAACTTGTACTTGGGCGCTAATCAAAACTTTTTTATATTTGTTGTTTTTAGTGTATCTAATCGTGTGTTATGTGTAGCGATGAACTTATTACTAATATCGAACAAACCTTCAGGTTCGCAGTAGAGCATAAAATCACTGAAAAAGCTGTATAGGTGCGATTATAAATAAAACAAAGTACGTAATTCTAACGTAAAAAAAGCGAGTTAGAAGTTCATTTACATCCGTTGCAATTAATAATCCTCATTTGCGAGGCATTTTCGTGTCACCGACATGATCTCATTCACTCGTAAGTTATTCTATTGAATTCAATTACACTTTGAACAATTCTTGGCTAGAAAAATGCCAGGTTGTTAGGGATTTGGGTATTACATTTGACTCAAAATTATTATTCAATAACCATATAGATAATATATCCAATGCTGCATTAAAAACTTTGGGTTTCATAATTAGAACCACCAAGTCCTTTTCGTCAATCGACAGCATACTACCACTTTAGTTTGCCTTTGTTAGGTCAAAACTCGAATATGCGTCATTGGTGTGGTCACCTCTTTACAAAACACATATCCATGTGCTGGAATTAGTGCAAAGGCGTTTTCTAAAGTACCTCGTCTTTTGCCAGTTTGGGAACTATCCTCCTCGGGGCTACAGCTATATTAATCTACTAACTATATTTAACATAGAACCATTAGAGCTCTATAGACACTGCAATGAGATAAAATTTCTTTACCATCTTCTACATAATAGAATTGACGCACCTGAAATTTTCGCAAAGATAAACTTTTTGGTTCCCAGGCAAGCGACTAGTTCTTTACCAACGATTTTACATCAGTGCACTTATCGTGTTTGTAGTGTATAAGTGTGGGTCTTAGAAATAAGTATTTAATGTGAATTAGTATTTAATGTATTTAGAAAATTGGGTGTTCACTGTAAGTCAAAGAAGAAGTAATTGGACTTAAAAGTTGTTCTGTAATAGGGTTGTAAAGATCTGTTAGGCAAATATATACATTATTATTATTATGCAAGCTATCGGCAATGCCTGAACACGTTTATCCCTCATTTGTTCCTGTTACTGGTTACCCGGAGGATTGTTCAACCTTACTCATTACATACCGAAGGAACCGTGAAAGATAAGTATCTAACATATATTGTAGAGTACACAAATGATATATGCTATAATGTCAAAAATCCTTTGATAATCGATGTAGGTGCAAAAAAGATTTCTATTTTTAATTTTACATGTTTAATGATAACCCGATTAATTTGTTTTTTACATATTTTGGAATGCTTTTACAATATTTTATACTTCACATAACATTTCATTGTTTGGCAAGTATTCTTCGATGTTGAATATTGTTACAAACATAAGAACTAATGTGAAAGAAGTATGTGATAGAGAACCAAGTTACAGGTCGATGCAGGATTTTCGGTTTCGTTTATTTTTGGGTTCAAATAGGTCGAGCCTTGAGTGAAGAATAGTGGTAGTCTTATTGGATTTCGTAATACTTTGGTCAGAAGTTGCGACATTTTATCATACGCAGTTCTTTATAAAATATATATAAAATTATTCAAATTGTCTATACAAGACGATTTTCAACTATGGACTTTTGCAATTATTGTTACAATCTCTTTCTTTGTTATAATTACTTGGTTCATCGAATTACATTTGTCAGCTTGTTCTATTTCTTTCCTTATCGACTTTTCTTTCTCATTATAGTTTACGTCAATCGACCACATATTTTTCCAGAACATTTTCACTTCTGTAGTATCGGGAACTTTATATTTCAAAATTGATTTTATCAAATGTATTATAGAAACGTTTTATTATCATTGTTATAAGTAAGGAGTAGTGAATGTACTTATTCTAGATTTGCAAGGGATAGTTAGGTTTGTAAATTTTGGCGAGATCGCATTAGAGTTTCTGGATAAAAGAGATTTTTGTGGTTTAATGCAAATAGATAAGTATTTTATGGAGGTAATAAATAATAGAGTTTTCGATGTAGGTGCGGTAGTTTCGCTTAAGAAGCTTTCTGAAATCGTCTAGGAGCAGAAAATGGGTCTTGCATTCATACTCATCACCAGCAAGAGCGACAGTTGCCCTTATCACCTTTAATTGTAACA
The DNA here is from genome assembly GCA_031893035.1 of Dermolepida albohirtum. Lineage (NCBI taxonomy): Eukaryota > Metazoa > Arthropoda > Insecta > Coleoptera > Scarabaeidae > Dermolepida > Dermolepida albohirtum. The sequence goes on along the minus strand of JAVIWB010003910.1, from coordinate 38,562 downwards.
ATTTCTGGATTAACTGTTAAAATTTAATCGACTCGAATTTCAGATTATTCGTTGGATTTTCTGATTTGGCATGTGTAACAAGTTTATTCTTGTAAAAGTATATTCAACAGATATTGTTTTAATTAATAAAAGTTCGTTATCAAAAAAAATAATTTTAAATTTTATTCATCAAATTCTATATTCCATATGCACTAACCTAAATTTAGATTGTAATAGACAGTGTTTCCTATGTATAAAGAATTAATAAAATAGTGAATTCGAAAGTTTATTTTTAATAAATGGGTTACAAAACGTTTTAAGAACACGAACACTGTATACCAAAATCAAAAGCCAAAAACAGTAGAAATACAGTTTTTTCCTAATAAATCAATTGTATATGATAAACTAATCGCGTTTAATAAGCTTTACTAACATACGCGAAAAGCAAGAGAAGCGCTAAATTTGCGTGAAAATTTAGAGCAATACATCAAAGTGTCAAACAGGGTGTGATTTATGCTGTGGTACTGAGTGATCTATTGATCTGTTGCGGTTTTTATTTAATAATAAATAACGAGAATTTGAGAGGTTCAATTTAGAGATTTTTGAAATGCAAAATTTAGTAATCTGTAATGTACATATATGTAAATATATACAAGCATGTATATCGTACATTCCTTTTTATTACATACGATTATTACACTTTACTGATGAATAACATGTGCTAAAATTTGTAGTATTATTATGAAATTTGCATATAAATACGTCGACATATCAAAGGTTTTTCATTATATATATATATATATATATATATATATATATATATATATATATCAGTAATAAAAAAGTTTGTTATCGGGTTTTAAATGATATTCGTACAATAAATAAGCCTGCAGAAACGAGTGCGCATTCATTGGCGGCGATGATATATTACAAAAGCGGTTGGATATACCCGAAGTCGAGATTTATATGCGTATGGTATGTGTATGAATGCTGAATTAGATTGATGATAGCGAATCGACGGCGTTCTTTGTTATGTTCAACGGGTGTTAATAGACTTCTTAACCGATTTTCGGCATTAGAATACACTGGCACTATTATTAAATGTATTGTTTACAATATCAACATATTACCGTACAGCATTTTTGTGTGTAAAAAACATGCTAATAGCAAACAACACCGGTTAAATGTGCTACATGATGTACCATATTATAAATTTCTATATGACTTTATTTTGGTATTAAGTGTGTGCAACATTCCACAAAATATTGTAGACAATGAAGAATTCCGAAACTTTTGGGGCAAATACGTTCCGGAATGGAGATTGCAAACAGGAGGTCAATTACAGTATAATTTAGTTAAAAAATTTCTGTTTAATTTAGTTAAAAGATCAAAAAATATGGCTGACAGTAGATGAAGCAACAGATGCAAGAAAGAAATGTATTTTAAATGTGTAGTGCGTACTTTAAAAAGCGGTGAGATTTCCTTGGGTCTTCTTTTACGTAGTAGAATATTACAGAAGACAAATGCAGAAAGGATACTAGAAACTATTAAACATACTTTTGGGGATTACAATATATCCGCAACCTAACTTGTAATGTTTATTACAGATGGGAGTTCGAATATGGTTAAAGCTGGAAAGTTACTAAAACAATCTTATCCTCAGTTGCTTCGTGTAACTTGTTTGCTCCATGCATGTCTTCTGGAGCTGAATTTATTAGAAACAGTTATCCAAAAGTAGACCAATTTATAGTTTTTATTAAATCTCCAAAATACATTCGTGAGTTTAAACAGGCTTGTCCGGCCATTTCTCAACCATCACAGCCGGTATTGACTAGATGGGGAAAGTGGCTTAAAGCTGTTTTATATTATGAGAAATTTTTACACATTATTAAACCTTGTGTCTTAAATTTAAATCCGTAACATGCTCAAGTAATTTGAGTAGGTTAGCGGCCAGTTTCCGATACCGAAATCCATCTCGAATAAAGCAAATTTCTGAAAATTATTCAATTCTTTTAGATATTATTTCCAAATTAGAGAACACCAAGCTGTCATTACATAAAGCGCTAACTATAATATATTACCTCAAAGCTCGTTAGGAAATTTAACAGATAGTATAGGAAGATTAACAATGATAAATTGTGTGAGATTATAAATAAGAATTCCGATTTTCAAACTATAGTGCGTATAGATAACAGTTTAACTGAAAACCAAGATGCGAATGTGATGCAAACGTCCTTTTTAAATTCGCAAACATCACGTGATTAGACGCGCAACGCTCCTTTTCCAAATACACACACCAACGTATTTTCATCTCGTCGTAGGGGTATGACTGAGTCAGCACTGGGAGGCATATTAACAACACAATACTACAGCGAATTTTTGCTTCCCTCTACATCAACAATACAAAAAAATAGTAAGTAATTACATTTATTATTTTTAATATTAATAGTAACTGACCCGTACGCTACTGCGAATACACTCGTTTCTGCAGCCTTAATAATAAATAAAGTATATGTAATACGTACGAGTAGTGCTGTATGGCAAACTGTTAAACTATATGGAAACGCAGCTATGGATTTTATAGAAAATATAATTATAATTCAAAATTTATGCACAGATGATACAAAAATATTTACACAGTCTAGCTATAAATAATGTTAGTTTTTTAATAGCGTATAAGAAAAAAATTACTTATAGTCAAAACCAAACTACATACGTACGATACGTACAGAAAACAACATTTTAAGCAACGCAAAATTTATGAGACATGTTTATCTTCGGCATTCACATAGAATTGCAAATAACGTTTATAGGTTTGTTCACTACTTCTAGAGATATTTTTTGCTGCAGCTTCAAGAATGCTTTGTTTCGAATACTCCAAATTTGAATGATGAAAAACAATAATACTATTGATTTTCCATTTGGTAGGATTAACCTCACAACTATCGATCATGAGATATCCCTCAAAATGTAGCTCGTAGGAAACATCATCCAAATTTGAATGATGTTAGAATGGAATTGGAGTCAGTAACATTGTCTTCGGCCATTTTTGGATCGTTTTAGCGTTGCAAGTGGGTAGCGAATTCTGTAAAAACATCCATTTTTCCCCCTAAATAAGGAGCCAGAGACCTCACCAGGCCAATGCATTAACTCCAATTTCTCAAAAATGAATAGGATGGACATCTTCGTAGAGTACACCCCATCAAATTACTACTGAGATCTTATTCTCGAATGACAAAGTTTTTAGTATGATAGCATACTCTATATCACAGTATCTATCGATAAATGGAAATTCGAAATACCAAATACAATTTGATTCTGTTCAGATTCTATCTTGCCTTCTATATTATTAAGTCGCGAAATCCATGAATCCATTAAAATCGAAAAGTATTCTGACAATCTTAACACTTCGAACTGGTGTTACGGGCTTCTGAACAAGGATACTTTTTTAAATCATAGAGAAGGAAGAGGGTGCTGCAAAATCTTATTTTATAATAATTCTTTTATAGATCCGTTAATTCAACTCAAAAATCACTTTAAGTAAGCAAAATTTACATCATTCGACATTAAACATCATTATCTTTACACGAAAATATCGCGGCGAACATCTTTTACCGAATAGACAGTAGAGGCTTGCACTACGTTGCCGATGTTTAGCCTAATTCAATTTGTAAATATATAGTACTCTTGTGGATAAATATTTAACAAAAATAACATAAAGTATATTGTTTGCTACCAATTATTAATTATTTATTATGATACAGTGAGATAGCTGCAAATATATACTGTTGGATTTTATTCACGAACACATTCTGTATAGTTCAAACGCTCGGAGATACAAGCGTAATTTTTGATTACAATAACTTTAGCAGAAAACGACTCGAGTCAACGAATGTCATATCTGTTTGTGGCCGCAGAGGCGAGGGAGAGAACCCGTAAGCCCAGTGCTATCAGTGCAGTGGGCCAGCGTTTTGTTCGCATTGGAAGGTATAAGAGTACTTTTACAAGTTAAAGATGGATACATGTTACGTGTGAAATGGAGAATCGCCAGTGCCTCCTCAGTAAGTTCGAAAGAGATCAAATCTTCGGAATGCATTTAGTGGGTTTGCGATGAGTATTTTCAAGCGGACATAGCGCGACTGGAATTTTCAGCGACTAAGGAACGTGCGGCGTAGACCGGGACGCTCTTGCATGACCACGGAACATGAGGATTACAGCTCGGTTCATGCTGCGATAGTGTCGCGTACTTCGTCTTCCCGGCACCTGGTTATAGCACTTATTAAGAGCAGGCGGCTGCGGCATCGTTTAGCGGATAGTAGACTGCGAGCTTGTTGTACATTGCAACACATTATTTAATGTCAGAACACCGTTGTATATAGAGCGAGTAGTGCAACGGTACATCGATGCAACGATGTATCTTATTTTCTGACAAATCATTTATGAATTGCTTCGTCGGATACCGAGTGAATGCTTAATCTATGTGTGCATTGTACCACGTCATGCCCATCCACTGTAGTTCATAATAAGGTGGGATGATACAGTATACAGGGCGGTACACATCTTATGCGCCTAGAGCAGACAAAGATGGGTTACCGTATGTATGTAGACATGCTATATCCAGTAGTACTTTGGCGACACGCACGTTACATACACGACTAGGTGGAGAATATCTTTCAAGAAGGTCCATATTTTTACAAAATTTATAACTGGTTTCTATAATTCGACGAATTGGGAAAACTAGCGAATAAAAATTCCCGATTTGGCGGTCTGCTAAAAATAAATGTTCGCAGTGTTGAGGTTGTTATTCATAAGTAGTTGAATTTTAACTAAGTTATAATAAGGAGTAGATTGCTATAGGTGGTCGTTTTTTAGGAGTGATACACTAAATTTACTGTATACGTACATATGTCGGATATGTGCATAAGTAGAATGTAAGCCATAATTAAAAATACTTTGAGGTGTTCATTGTCTAGCTTTAATAATAGACGGTCATTTTGAAGATATTTTAATCGATTAATACCTTAGTTGTTATCTAAATAGATTATTCGAAGTACATATCTAAATTAAATAGTATTTTCACAAGCGCATTACATTGTTTAACAGTTAAAAGCACCAAATGAATCAAGAAAGGACTAAATGTTATATATTTATAATAATCTTGTAAAAGAGATTAGGATTAAAAGTTTGTAGAAATTTTTTTCTAAATATAGACTCAATTCACGCTTACGGAATTAGTAACGACACGAAAGCAATATGTCACTTTTTAATAAATTGGTGCTTGGTGCCTGTCTTAATAAGGGTCGGAGAACAATGTTAAATATTAAAAATTTAATATTGTAGTTTGTTTGCTTCATAATTTGATTAATTTTATACGTAATTTTGGCAAATTCTTTTCCGAAATGCGTTCAATAGAAAGTACATTAATGCCGCTTCCATCTTAGGTTCAAAATAAAATTTGTCACAATAGCTTTCATATATCAAGAGCAATGAAAGTTATTACGTTTTTTATATCCGATATCCTTTTTACTGTTTGGCCAAAGAATTTCGATGTTATTATAAGGGTAAGTGGAGCGTAATTTTTAGAGTTTCTCGAAAGACAACTATGAAACAAATCGTTCCTTTTCTTTTGACACAGAATATATATAATTTCAATTTAATAAATTAATGAAGCTATTCTAGATTTTAACTAATGAAAGGAAGATGCAGATTTAACTTTTAGAAATCTTATTTATTTAAAAGCAAATACAAAACTCATGTGTCACCTTTACTTAATTGTCCATACTGTTTTCAATATTTATCTTATATTACAGACCAATATACATATGTATATCTTAAAATTTTAGTAATAGCAGTAATACCTTCTAAGGAATTAACAATTCAAAAAAATATACAATCCATACATATGTAAGTTAACATTTAATAATTACGGAAAATTATAAAAGAAATTATAAATAAAACCGAAATTGTTATTCGCTTATCAAATTTTAAATATGCAGTATTTAGATAAACCATCTGATATGTATATTTTCTGTCAATTGCTAATACTTTTACAATGCAAGTATCGAAAAGTTAAGCCAGAAAATTAACTAACGTCGTAGTGGACCAATATCCATTTTGCAGGCAATCACTAAATTGTTTGAAAAACTTCTGTAAAAAATAACAAAACCTATTTTGGAAAGAAAAGAGATTATAACAGAACGCCAATTTGGGGTCAACCATTGATTAAACACACAGAATTACCGACCACGTTGAGAAGATGTACGAAGAAAAAAACGATGCTCATATTTTTAGAAAATTTTAAAGTTCATCACGGTTTGGCATGAGGGTTTAGAATTAAAAATACAAGAAAATATTTCCTAAACAAATAGTTGAAATATTGGAATCGTATATTACTGAAAGAATGTTCGAAGCTATACAAAAACAGGAGCATTCGACTAGGAGGGATATTAAGGCGAAAGTACTCCAGAATATTGTTCTGAGTCCAATCCTTTACTACACTATTAGCGACAAGTGATTCCATAGAGAAAATAAGAGCAGATCTCCAAAGATTATGTAATGAAATAAACGATTGGACAACAAAATAGAATAAAGCAATACAAATCGGTACATGCATTACTACATCAGCTCTACAGGCCCTAAAAGCCCTTTGCCTTTATCTTTTTAACTACTTATTTCCCTTTTCTAGGTCATTAGCTTTTCCTCTTCAGTCTTCGTAGCTTCCTTTTTCTCTATATTCTTTACCACTTCTAGAAGCCATTTATATCTTGAGCGCCCTTTTCTTTGGTTACTTCTTGGTTTTCGGGTTAGAAGTGTGCCTTCGGTACTTCTGCTGTCACATTCACTTACATGAGACTTAAAAAGGACAGGGCTTAACTACTGGAACTGCTGTCGTTGTTTGCACTGAAACTGAAGTAAGTCTATTGCGGGATAGTTTATAGAAGGGTGTTGTTTGTTAGATATTACCGTGCGGTTACCGTGGAGTTGTTTAGAGACAAGGGATAACTAGGTGTGGGTAAACGCCATCACGGCCTAGGTTATTAGGGTGTTTTGAGATTTCTGTAGATTCGCAGATTCAAGCCAGTTTTTTCTTTGTTTTTCACATTATGCTGCTGTTTCTTTACAGATCTCTGTTATCTTGTACTCTGACTTCTTCAAAAATTTTTCTCAGTACTTTCCTTTCCCTGATTTCTAATTTTTTCTTATCTTGTTTTGATATAAATAATTCGGTATGAATTTAGATATATGGTAAAATAGACACGGAAAGAATATACACAAATTAAAAAGAAAGAATTGGATGTAAAATATAAAAAAATGTTTTGGTCAATTGGGGAAAAAATCTCAAATATCTATACATAAAAAAATATTATGAATCAATATTTACAGCTCATGTATAAATATGGGAACCAATTATAGAGTTACTCAAAAAACGAAAACATCATTATGAGTATATAAACATTTCCAAATGAACTTCTCAGGAATGTTGTAGGTGCTTCTATGTGTATATTTACTAAATAACATCAGGCTTGATGTGAAGTCAAGTGATTGCTAAGTGAAGAGCAAAGTTAAGTGAATCAGTACTTAATTGTGTGTAATTTAATAACTTCTAGAACGGAATCAGAGGGTACAGAAGTTTCTAGATGAGTAATATTATGGGTTGATAAAATCAAAAATAAACTATAGAGCGGTCAAATTACGACTAGGTTTAGTTAATGTTTAATAAACAACGGACTCGTAAAAATTCTCTAATTCTGTAACCTCCTGTCCTGCGCTTAATAGGACAATAAAGACAAACGCCCGTATAACTAAATTTCCAGCGACCTTTTCGCTTAACTTTCAGGGTGTTATCTAGCTCAAAATAGATGCTGAGAGCGGGATGGGTTTCTGTTAATAAGGTGTAGTAGGACACCACAATATTGTAACCTTGAAAGCCAATATTGAAGCAATGGATCAACAAAATACGTTCGTTTCCCCTGTTAATTAATAATATAATAATGACAAGGGTCTCTCTATACAAGTTTATTGAGTGTTCAACGTTTTGATAGGCAAAGTATAGAGTTTGATAATTAATGTCAAATAAGTATTTTAAGTTATATAATTGAGTTAACTATAAGATAATAATTTTTTCCCTTTCAAAAGTATAGTTGGTTTACACACAAAACTATACAATAATACATGTACCCCTAATTGTACACTTTCCAAATAACGACAACAATAGAGAACGTAAACAAAATAATTACAATAAATTTTACATCATAATAAAGTTCAGCTTTCGACTAAATACTAATTACTTTAAAGGCCGAACTGTGGTTTACTTAGAAACACTAAATGAATTAAAAGAAACAAAACTATACGAACTAGCTGAGGTCTAACTAACTGCTTATCAACGAGCGAAATGAACACTTAAATGCTAACCGTGTAACGAGCCCTTAGTTAATTATGCGCACAGGTGAGTAAGCCATAACTTGATGTAAACACTGAGTTATTAATTACAAGGCCCTTGATTGACAAAGCTAAAGCCAAGAAATTACTGAAGGTACTTTCTGAATTACTAGGCTGTCAAAAGTTAAGTGCAAGTATTAATTCCACTGTTTAAGTGAATTAAGGAATACATAAATTCCTTCTATTAAGTTGTCTGGCTTTAATAAACTTTTACTGAGAAAAGATAATTCTACTTCGGGCCTGTACAATCTTGAATGGTTTCGAACTAAATAGTACAGTAACAAATAAATGCATCCGCACGCCTGAACGTCTTTATCCCAGGTATTAGCTCTTCAATAAACCTTGATGGACTGCTCAAATGTCAACGTAACCCCTTGAGCGTGTTGAATAAGTTCTGTGTCCTCAATTTGATGGGCATTTCACCTACACTCCATCCGTACATTTAATTTACAACGAAATGTGGTAATCCAAAAAACTACGTCAACATTGAGGGTAACAACGTTAACACCCAATAGCGTTTCTTCAATAAAATAAGCCACCAATATAAATTCAACTTTGAATTTTCATGCGCCATGTGCGATGGAGTCTTCCTTTATCTGCTTATTCAAGTCCAACTATGGTTGATAGAAAAGTAATTAACTCTTTCCACGGAGTAAGCCTGATTATTTAATCCAAGAAAGAGCGACATGAGAGCGCCATTTTCTTTTATATGACTAGGCAAAGCAAAAAGTGAATGCTAAGATTATGGCCAGATAATTACAAAATCACTGGAAAAAATTTCAATCAATACAAAGACAATAATTACAGAATTTGGTTAACTAAATGTTGGTAATTAACATAAGATTTAAAATTCAACGGAATTTAGAAATCGGTTATAATACTTCGCTTTGACGGATACGAGAGGGCGTCAAGAATACTAAGGACGATAAAAATATATTTCCAATAACATATACATACATGTAGGATTTTATGTTTGTAACAATAATAACATATTATTATTATATTAGAAATAATATCTACTAATGATGTACTCGCGGTAAACGAAATTCACATCTAGTTTTAAATAAATAAGTATTGCAAAAGGTAAGCTTCATTTGTATTTCAGTAGTTCAGCTAGTTCCAATAGTCACTCGAAAAGAACTAAAACCGTTTCTAGATTCTTTTTTATTATTTATATATACATTTCAAGTGATTAAAGTACAAAAAATACATATTCATATCAATTTCCAGCATTTCAAAAAAGTATTTCATAAAATAAATTTGTTCATATATAGTAATCAGCATAATTTTTGGGCTAATGAAGGAGCGATGATTTCAAAACGTATTCCCTTCCATTTCTATAATTATTTAAATCATTTTTCACTGCCTTTGAAAAAGTTGTCAACAGTCTTTCTTTTAAAATGGATAATTACTGCAGCCTGTATTTTATTATAGCCTTGAAAACTTTTTTCTAAAATCAGTCAGCCAAGAATAGTATTTACTGTGACAAAGCAGTGAGTTGTGAGCAGCAACAGCCTATGTGGTCAGATATTTGTTGTATAAGATTATACAAGCAACATAGTATAGGAGAGTAGTTTAGAGTAGATATGTATAAGTTGAAAGGTATGTATCACATGTAGGAAAAATACAAAACAAATTAAGTGTTGAATAAGTAAGGTAGAGGTTAATTTAAACAAACGTAAAATTACAAAACATTCTAATCTTCTTCCAATATACATTTTATCTCCTGCTGCCATGCTCTCTGTGGATTTTATGTGAACTTTTCGCATTTCATGCGACTGAAATTTGGACACACTCGAATGCAAATTTTACTATTTCATTAATCATGAAGTATGCGATGAATAGGGATATTTGAAAGAATAAACATCTTCATTTTTAATCGTCCTCAGAGCCCTAATGGTCAATGTGATTTGTTCTTCAAAGATTACCCCGTTTGAACGTTTCTATTTATTCTTTCACTTGGAATACATAAATAGTAAATAAAATAAGAAAAGAAATGTAGTTAAACAAAAGCAAAGGAAGGAAAATAAGTAAATAGATTTATTATCTAATTTTAAATTTTATAACTACAAAATAATCTATAATTCGTTGACATGAGAATAGAAAGTAAAAGAAAACTTTTATAGCATTTGAAAATTTGGAAAACTGTTCTAAGAAACTTTATAAAAAAATGAAAAACACGATAGAATTTAATACAACTATTATATAAATGAAATGAATTAATCTCACGTGATATTCTAAAAACCAAAGAAAAATTATAGCAATAAATAACAAACTTATCTTTGCACGAATAAACGGACTACGTCATTAATTGCTAATTATTTGATTTTTTGTTTGAAGTTAGGATTGTTTTTTCAACCTTAGTACTGCTATTGGTAACAAATGACTTTTGTCAGCATTTTTAATGTAAATTTTTCCTCTTTATTGAATCAATAAAAAGTTGAATTCACAAAAAAGGAATTCTCTACGAAGGGTTTTATTTTATAACCTTTCGTTGCGTGAAAATTTATTCATTACATTACATAAAACAGTAGAACGAATGCCAAAAAGTCTACGAAAAAAATATTTTTATTGTTCATATCGTATTAAGAATTGAAGCCAGTTTGTAACGATTCACAATTCCAGAGGGATATGAAAACCGGATTAGATTTTGTCATATGGAGAGAATGCTGTTAACTTGTTCGATATTTTTCAGTATCATTTTAATCTTACAATAAAATGATATATAACAATATTTTTTGGGATTTGCTATAGTATTAAAATAAATTGGTATAATTACGTAATAGTCGAGTGAAAAAATTACGTGCAAATAAATTGCAATCATGATAAGAACTGTTTAATTCAATTTCATTTATTTAGGTTTTTGCTTTCGGAGCAATAAATTAAAGTTATGATTACAAAACAAAATAAAATAAAGGAAAAGTTTCCAGTGTAAGATGTCCTACTACCAATTTTAGAAGCAAAGTTCTATATATATTGGGTTGGCAACTAAGTACTTTCGTTTTTTACTGATAAAGAGCGTTGCTTTATTTTTTGTATAACGTATGTTAGTGCTGTACTTGACCGTTTGTCGCGTGATACTAGTCACATTGACGTATGGTAACTTCAAAAGCAAGTAGTGCGTGATTTTTATTAAAGCTATTAGCTGTGGGTTAATTTTAAATGGAGTGCAGAAACGAACATTTTCGACATATTTTACTATTTTATTTCCGTAAAGGAAAGAAAGCTGCTGCGGCTCACAAAAAGATATGTGAAGTTTATGGTGCAAATTGCTTAACAGATCGCACGTGTCAGAATTGGTATAAAAAATTCCTTTCTGGAGATTTTTCCCTCCAAGATGAGCAACGTTCTGGTTGGCCTACTGAAGTTGATGATGACCAAATCAAAGTCATAATTGAAGAGGATCGTCACATAACTATTCGAGAGGTTGCGGAGAGGCTACATGTATCGCACATAACAATTAAAAAACATTTAAAAAGTCTTGGGCTAGTTAAGAAGCTTGATATTTGGGTACCTCACGAATTGAAAGAAATTCATTTAACACAAAGAATCAACTTTTGCTTTATGCACCTTAGACGAAATGAAACCGACCCTTTCTTAAAAAGAGTCATCACTGGTGATAAAAAATGGGTCCTGTACAGTAACGTAGTTCGAAAACGATCATGGAGCAAACACGATAAACCAGCTCAAACCACAGCGAAAGCTGAATTGCGTCCAAAAAAGATCATGCTGTCAGTTTGGTGGGATTACAAAGGTGTTGTGTTTTTTGAGCTGCTTCCAAGGAACCAAACGATCAATTCTGATGTTTACTGTCAACAATTAATAAAACTGGATGAAGCAATCAAAGAAAAACGGCCAGAATTGTCAAATCGGAAAGGTGTAGTTTTCCACCAAGATAATGCAAGGACTCACACATCTTTGGCAACTCGTGGGAAACTATTGGAGCTTGGCTGGAAAGTGATGCCACATTCCCCATACAGTCCTGATCTAGCACCATCTGATTACCATTTATTTCGAAGTTTGCAGAATTCTTTGAATGGTAAAACTTTCACAAATGACGATGACCTTCACTCGCACCTGGTTCAGTTTTTTGCTGATAAGGACCAGAAATTTTATGAGCGCGGAATCATGCAGCTGAAAGAAAAATGGCAAAAGGTCATTGTGCAAAACGGAAAATATATAATTGATTAAAAACTATTCTTTGTTTAAAAAAAAAGTGTTTTATTTTATACTACAAAACCGAAAGTACTTAGTTGCCAACCCTATATATATATATATATATATATATATATATATATATATATATATATATATATATATATAGTATATAAATAGTACATTATCTTAATCTAGCAAATTATAGTGAGAAAAAATGTAATTGTTAATTATATTACTTCAATTTAAACACTTCACCATTTATATTGAACAGTTCATTCTCAAACACGTTTATAAACCTTTGACTTGCGTCCTTGATTGTGAGGATTTTCGGATTAGTTTTCTTGATGTGGATTCAGAGTCCATTCCACTGCGATCTTTCAAGATCTACTGAGATCCTCACGTCATTGGACCTAACTTCCTCTAGGCCGTCGAATGTCATAGCTTTATGTGTCTTGCCTATGTGAATCTGATTTTCTGTATCCTTTTTAATTTAAACAAATATGTACGGGATAGAAGATTTTTTTATTGAAGAAGAAACTTTCTGTGAAGCTGTGAAGTTATTTGAGTGCTTGTCTTTAGAGATCTTTTTGGAGGCATATAAAAAGTAAACAAATGGATTTTTATTGTGTATTGACGTTTAATTTAGTAGAATTTTTGTTGTACGTGTATTAATGAAGATACGTCTCAAAATTTTGTGAAGTTACCTTCGTATGTACGTAATTGTACTCCGTTATTTTAACAGTGTGGACAGACTGAATTTTACGTTCTATGGAAAGCATTACCACGCTATCCATTGTGATTTCAAAGTTGGCTAAACATGTATTTGATTATATTTTACATTTGGAAGTAGAGCAGCATCGGCTATTGGTATGTAAATGATTCAAAGGCTGTCGCAGACAATATAATTCGTATCTAATGGTGAAAATATAGAAAAATCCGTTGCGACAGTTACTCCAGAAACTAATATTATATACCGAATCTTATGGCCTATCCTTGGTACTAGGTTCAAAGCAACTCCAAACCCTTACAGAGTTTAATTTTAGAGAAAAATATTTGATGTTAAATTTCGTATTAACCAATAGAACTATAAAAAAGCTAAATGCATGAGTCGACGAATTTTATAGTTATTAATGGTCGTTACTTGACCTTTTCTAAAATTATAATCTAAAGAAACCTAAATTGCCTTTATCACAATGTAGCGATACGTCAAGAAAGTAGAGTAACAGTGTTTAAACACTATTCAATTCTAGCCACTTTAAAGACTTAATGTTTACTAAAGCAAAGCAATATCTATTCTTTCTTCCAGATGCGCAAGGTTAGTGAAAGTTAATAAACCGAAAGGACAAAATAGTGTTAGGATGATTTCCAAGACTTGAAAATGTAGAACAATCATCGAATTTACTTAATTTCACAATTTTTTCATTTAGCTATTTATGAATATCGCCAAAATATGTGAATGGCGTTTTACGCTGAAGAGGAAACTTTATTACATTTTACTATATTGAAACTTCACTCAAAGGATTCATCAAATGTTATACGTAGACTTTTAAACTAAATTTTAACGAGTGTTTATATATTTCTTAAATCAACTTTTATGAACTATTCTAAAAGAGAGGCAGAGAGTACGGAAAGGATTCTTACTAATAAGTAATATATCATTTATATATACATTTGACATTCTTACATATTACTATAATATACCCAACTATTTGTACATAAATAATTAACATTTACAATATATAAAATCATCAGTAGAAAAAAAATATCATAATAAATGAATGATTAATTAATTTAATGACATCGTCATAAACGAATCCTCAAATCTCTCAAAATCGGTAAATTAAATTCTATTATTGACATCTTTGCATTATGCATAGAATATTCATACATTCATATTATTCAAATATATTTAGACTTAAGAATTTAATAAAGAAAATACTACATATTACGACTTACATTAATTAATTTTGAACTGAAATGTGGAAGTATAAATTTACATACTGATAGCTTTTGCGTTCATTGTAAGGCGTATCACATACGAAAGGAGAATAAGTTAGCTATGGTTGTGGAAATCTGATTGCTTGCCCTGTTACTGCCTCAGTTAAGTCAAATATAGAATACCCAACAAACTTTTCTGATTTCACAATTTTTAAGTAAGAGTATATTTGTAATATTTAAATAAAAATTATAAGCTTTTCGATATGATTGAGTTACTAAGGTTAAGGTACTAAATAAAGTACCAAAAAATACAATATATACACCCTTAACTGATTGTAAAGAAAACTAACAACAAAAGACCACCTAAAAAGAAAACGACTTCGATTAAAATGAAAAAATCGAGAACATCTGTAATACATTGAAAGGGTATTTCTTTCCATCAACAGGCTAATTTAAGGTAAAAATTAATGTAAAATACTACAAACGCAAATTGCATCAAAATATACCGATAAAACACTTGAGAAATTCCTTATAGATGTGAGAAACTAAGATGTGATATAATTATTCCAAATATGAATATCTTATATATATATGTATATATATATATATATATATATATATATATATATATATATATATATATATCTTCACTTTACGTAATGATATATTTTGAAATAGTAGATATTTTATAAATAATAAAGTCCCACTTTCTGTATAATACAAAGGAAAAGAAATATTTTCAAAAAAGTTCTAGTTTGATTAGTTACTCTTCTAGAGGAATTCGCGTCTCTCGAGCAGTAACTTCTCAGGTGCACATATGAATTATGTATCTTGACTCGATCTAATTCCTTCCCACTATACTAAAGCAACATTTCAATAGTTTGAAGCCAATAATGTAGGTTACGTACCCGAGAATTGTAATCCCCTTAAGGTTCTCAAAGACCGATCAATTGTTAACGCTAGTATTGTATACAGTGTGGATAGCACTATGGAATAAAATTATTTTTGACATTATTTTAGAAGATTATGAAAAATACTCAGACAGGTGAATTTTTAAACGAATATAACGTCTTTTAAGTAAAAATTTGAATGTACAGGGTAATTCATGCAGTAATTGATTGGTGTGATTTGTTTTTATTTTATTTATTATTTTATATTTTTTAATTTTAGTTTAACGACCTTCAATACTAAACAATAAAGACAATAGCTTAACACATAAAATATTTTTTAAAGAGCTCTTTTTATTGTTTGTTTTAGGATATTATTCAAGATGATCTTGATGATTTTTTGATAAAGACCTAGTTTATAGTAAAACGCCTGCCTAACTAACAGATTGCATAATTTTTTCCATTAACTCATTAGCAAGAACCTATGACGTTTATTGCTTTGTCTATCCCAAAGTTTTTGCCCTGAAAAGTAAGTAATTAAGTAACTGTCTAAAATAATAAAAAGGCATTAGTAAATAGGTAGGTATGTAAATGTTGATAGTATGCAGTCTTTTAAAAAAAAGTTTGTGATTAATTAACAATGCGATATTGAACGGAAACTCATTGAATTCAAATTTGATGAGGATCGGTTACAGGAATAAGTGTAGAAGTCGAGCGGGAGTTGTCAATATTTTTAATCAGAATCATTCAAATTTGCTGAATATATCACAAGATACTGTGTCCAAAATTCATCTTGGACATGTTAAACCATTAAAAAGAAGGCATCAATTCGTAGAGGATAATGTAAGGATAAATATTTTATTACATCTACAAGATAATTCAATGTTTAATTTATGTCATCTCACAAATTGACGTTCACTCAGGAACTAACAGAAAACGATAAAGATGGTAGACTACACTTCTGTGAATAAATAAGGGCCAAGCTAGATAGTTCTTGATAATATTTTTTTTCATATATATCAATTTTCACGTTGAATGGGGAATTAATTCGGAAGAACTGTAGGTATTGGTTGGAACATAATCGTCATTGGATGCGTGAAATACATACCCAATAATCTTGTAAAAGTAAATATTATGGACAGTTAATATCGGCAATCATCGGTTGGACCAATTTTTGTTGAAGGAAATTTGACAGCTGAAAAATATTTAAATTTACTTTGCAATGAAGTTGTTCTTGCGCTTGCAAGCTTATATTCATATGCCATAGATTCGACTGCACCGAATGAAAACATTTGGTTTTAATAGGACACCACCTCACTATGCAATAATTGTAAGAAACTATTGTATCTAAACAAAATCTTTACAAATAGATACAGAGGTACCACTTAGTGGTCAGCTAGATCGCCAAACCTTACATATTATCACAAAAGTAAAGTGTAAGTAACAAAGCTAGATAACATGATCACAAATATAGAAAATACAAAATATTTCACCTCAAATATTACGCAGAAAGTTTGGCACACGTTTTACTATATTTGACAAAAAAACAACGGAGAATATTTGAGAATATTTGATACGCTGAAACAAATGACAGGGAGCTCTGTAGAAAAATATTTTATACTTTAAGACTATTCACTTTAGCATTGCAGATCGTTAAACTCAAACAATCGAGTAGAATTAAAATTTATAAAAATATACAGACGATTTACTTAACAAAACCCATCAATCAATTACTGCAAATACATTAAAAAAAACTAAAATAACTTTTAATTTTATTCTGAAAGTGTTATCCACATTATATGTACGAGGTGTGGCAATTAAATAAAGAGACTGCTGTTAGAAATTTTATTTTGTGTAAATGAACTCATATTCAACTTGTATCCCCTTCAACATACTCTTCTCTCCTATCTATACACCACTGTATACATGTCTTCCACTGCTCAAACAACTCTGAGGTGTGACTGCACCGTTGACTTTAATGCACTTTTCACTTCTGGGAACAGGTAGAAGTCACATAGTGTGAGATTTGGCGAATACGGAGGATTATTAAGTACAGCAATGTCCGTTAAAACTGCCTCACAGATAGGGTATTGTGAGCTGGTACGTTGTCCAGGTGCAGAATCCACAAGTTGTTCTTCCACAAATCCAGTCTTTTCCTCTTTACTATTTCCCTCGGCTTAATTAGGACTTCTTTGTAGAATTTCTGATTAAGGATTTGACCCTCAGGCATCCAGTCAGTCATGTTAACACACTTAATATCGAAAGATAACGATCAGCACTACTTTTAATTTCGACTTACTCATTTGTGCTTTCCAGTGCATCAATTGACGCTTCGTTTCCGGGTCATACTGAAAAGTATCGTCACATGGGATAAAGTTTTTTAATACCATTTTTCCACAAATTTTTGCCATGTTTAATTCATCATGCAAAATGTGTCTTACTGTTTCATTGTTAATGTTTATCATATTGGAAATCATTTGAATGCGCGGAAATCAATATTTCCGTACAATTTCACTAATTTTCTGAACGTTTCCTTCAGTTCTTGCAACCACGGGTTGAACAGAACGTTCATCATCTTCGTCCTTTTCCCGGCCTTCAGAAAACAGTTTGTGCCATTCAAGAACTCACGTGATATAACGTTATCCCCAAACACGTCCTTTGACATCTGTAAACATTCTGTTGACGATTTTTTTAATTTGACAAAGAATTTCGGGTTAATTCGCTGCTCGATTCTTATGTCAACCATTCTCACGGCACTATTAAAAACAGTATCCTCTACAATTAAAGCTCGAAAGTAAAATAAAGCAGACACAGAGAGACAAGATTACGGGTTATTGCTTGGAAAGCATCGAGGTCAATAACATGATAACGTGATGGATTTAATTGACATATCTGGTATACCGTGAATATATTTTATAATGCAACATGCACATACATACACTAGTTGCTAGAGTAACGTAATAATGAAATGACAGCAATGTATTTTAGCGTGTATTTTATTTTGCAACATAGGATGTGAAATACAGTAGTTGAACAAAATTTAAAAACTAATTTAACAAATTTTCAAAAATGTCACCATTGACGGCCAGACAGTATCCTAAGCGATTGTAGAATTCATTTATTGTATTTTGTATCTGCTCTAGAGTTATTTCTCTTGCAGCAACTCGTATTCTATTTTTTAATTGGTCAATATTGTTTAGAGGTTTTCTATGAAAAACTTTATTTCTGATACATGACCAAAGAAAGAAATCGTTTGGAGACAGGTCTGGTGACCTTGCGGACCATTCTACTTCTCCTCCACGGCCTATCCAACGGTTTGGAAATCTTTGGTTAAAAAATGTTCTAACCATATGAGAATTATGTGCCGGCGCGCCATCATGCTGGTACCAAATCTCACCATCAATATTTAAAGCGTGGAGGGCTGGCATAACTCTGTACTCAAGTAATTCTAAATATTTTTCTTCTGTAAGAGTACCCTCAATAAAAAATGGTCCTACAATACGGTGTCCAATCAACCCAGTCCAAACATTGACTTTCTGTGGCCGCTGAGTCCTTGTGATATGATATCTATGCAAATTTTGTCTACTCCAGTAGCGGCAGTTCTGTGAATTTACTTCACCATTTACATAAAATATTGCTTCATCTGTAAAGCAAATTCTGCGTAGTAAAGTATCATCATTATGAAGCTTATCCAACATGATTTCACAAAAGTTACTTCTTCTTTCTGCATCATTCGCAATTAGTTCCTGATGGTTTTGAAAATGATACGACTTAAAATGTTCTCGTTTTAGTAGTTTATGCACGGAAGATTTGCTTACATTTGTAGTTTGTGCTAAAGCTCTTGTGGAGAGCATATTATTATTTTCGATTGTTTGTAGAATTTCATCTCGTTTGGCGTCAGTAATAACATATCTTGGCCTATTCTTTTTTTTATGATTAGGAACGATGCATCCATTATTTTTATACTTCTGTACTAACCTACTTATTGTAGTTGGACTCGGTCTTGGACGGTCAGCATATGTAATTTGAAACAAATCTGCTACTCTCCTCAAACTCATATTCGAGTTATACCAGTTCACTAATAACAGTTTTTCTCCGACACTATACATACCTCAAAAATAGAGTAACTTATTTTGACATCCTATGTTGCAAAATAAAATACACGCTAAAATACATTGCTGTCATTTCATTATTACGTTACTCTAGCAACTAGTGTATGTATGTGCATGTTGCATTATAAAATATTGTATATTCACGGTATAATAAAATAGCTGTGATGCTAGAAATTAAGAGAACAATTAGAACAAAATTAAGCAAAAATTATAATTGACAGAACACTAGAATTAATTTACCGTTTATTAAGTACTTAACATATGTACATAATGTGGAATTGTATTATTGAAATGATTTTAAATAAATTGATCGAAAATTACTCCCTCTTTTTTTCTCGTCTATATATGTATATATATGATGATGTTTAGCAAAGTTGTTGTGCATGAGTCCACGAAGGTTTCTAAGTAGGTTTCGCTTGATTTGCCAGGCATGCCACCGCACGTTCTTACATTGAAAATTGTCATACACATCATTCTTCTTCGAAACATAAATCCACCACGACTTTGCAACGGAACCAGATTCTCAGTCAAGAAAATGATTAACAATGTTATCGAGGCAACAATTTTGACTGGAAAATTCAAAGGTGAAGATGTACTATTGCCACGTATCCCAATGGTCCCGACAGATATGTTACGCCATTCGAATTCAAACGTTTGCTGTGCAAAGCACAAGGACAATCGTTGCAAGTGTGTGGATTAAATTTGGAGAATCCATGCTTCTCACATGAGCAGCTCTATGTGGCCTGCTCACGCGCCGGAAAACCTTCTGATTTATTCGTTTACGCACCAGATGGAAAAACAAGATATATTGTGTATGCCACAGCACTTCAATAAATATCGAATTGAAACGAAACGCTGCAATCTCATAATTTTTTCAAAATGAGCAAAATCAATAAAATGACTCAAAATGAATTGAATATTTGTGTAATGTCTTTCCTTCAAATTTATTTTAGTTGGTGGCGTAGCAACGCGCGCAGGGAACAGCTAGTTTGATATATAACAATATTTGTAGTTTAACCTATGTCGTAATATTTAAATTTTTACATCACTATTTCTTCAAAATTTTCCATAAAATGAGTAATTAAAATGCTAATTCGAGATTTTGTAGTCAAAAGAAGAATTTAAGAACCAAGCAGTAAAATTGTATAATATTCAATTAATATCTTTTTCTAAGGGTATTATCTTTTTCTCTAAATTCCTATATAGCTTTTTAGGTGACAGCAAGTTGAAGTCTAGTCGTTTCTATACTGTTATGTCCACGACATTGCAATTTCTTTTTCAATTCCCCCGGTTTTATTTTTCTTTACCGTTCCAGAGTCAATATCTCCCTTGTTATTGATTGTGTTCTCAAAGTCAGTGGTGAATACAAAAATTAAAACGAATTAAATTTCAATTTTTTCTGTATCTTTTCTTTAAATGTTTAGTAATTGTTACTTTTGCTTGTCCACTATATGTATAAATTAAGCATTCCATATTTATTATATTAGATTTTCGATGCCAAGCCTTGAAATCTTCTCTTTTTTATTAATATATTGAACAACAGTAAACATAATGAACTCTTGTATTTCACATCCCTATTTATATTCAACTCCTCATATCTTTCTTAGTATGTATGCTATTACATTCCAAGAAAAATAAAACTAAATATGGAACATACATTACTATTATACGCATCACAAGGAGAGTTTCGTTGTGGTAGAGAAAAATCAGTCGTTTTTATTAAGTAAATAAAAGGGCATTCGATAGAATAAATCGAGAGAAACTATACTTTGAACTTAAGCACCTCTACATACAATGATGTAATAAACTGTGGAAGAAATTAGAAGTTCGAAAGTTTAAAGAATAAAACAAGTCAAGCAAAGATGGATTCGATTCTATTTAGCCATAAAAATATAAACAAAAATAAAATATTTCATAGTTGCAGGTTAGAAAATACAGCCAAACAATACAAATATACGAAAATAATTTTACTGGAGAATGACTTTTCAATACTATACAATTAGTCCAGCAACTTTTCAATTTTTTATGACGTCTGAGAATTAATTTTTTAGCAGCTTAGCAAAATAGGCATTCGTTATGGTTAGCACATTCATCTATCCTGTATTTCTTTAACCAAGCCATTTTGTCAAAAACAAAAATCACTCGAAGTCAGATCTGATGGATACAAGACAACTTTTTTGTGAATAGATGCGGTTGTTTTTCTCTTTCTTTAGTCCGACATAGAAACCTGTCAGTGCATCAGTATGAAATTGATCCTTTCCCTAAATAGTCTGCAAAGTTTGAGATTTTGAAATCCCAATCCCAAATAACGGTAGCAATAATCTTTGTTAACAGAAGAAGAACTACTTTTGTCATCTTCGGAGTATATTCATCAGAAGAAATCCATTGTTTTGACTACGCTTTTAAGTTTGAAGTATAGTGATGTGTTCAGGTTTCATCTACGCTAATATTTAGATGAAAAAATTCTGTTGGATTTGGTTTAGACTTAGCCATACAGTCATTTGGAATTGAAACACTAATTCACATTTGCTCAATGTAGCATCTATCTCACGTTAGATTTGTCAACCTCAAAGTCAGCTTCCCGTTAAATTAAGTTTATAGTATGTTTTACTGATGACATGTAATGTTTGCCTTCCTAATTTAGAGGTTCAGAAGAGAACATAACATTCAAAAAATACTTAAAAGGTATGTACATACATGAAGAATAATGATAACAAAATAATGATAATAGGAATCGAAAATAAATAAGATAATTATAAGATCGAGCGAGAACGTCGATTCACATATTTGGGTGGAATTATAAGCTGTAAAGGAAAGCTAAAATGCAAAATAGAGTAAGGTATAGGAAAAACTATTTTATATAATGCCTTGAAAATACAATTTTTTGGAAGAAAAGAGATACTGAAGGTTGAAAAGCAGAAATTTTAAAATGCTAAAAAATCATGTTAACATTCGAGTGCGAAAAATGGACCACGACAGATGTAGAAAAATAAACCAAAATAGCAGAAAGGATATTTCTGGAAAAAATTAGAAGCATCAAGGTGGTACAAATATGAAAACGAATACTACAGAAAAAACATACTATACATAAATGATATATACAACGGGATAGCTAAGAAAATGGAATATATGGAGAGAACGGAAGAATACATATTGACATAGAAGCAGAAAAATTTGCAAGAGGACAGAATAATATCGAATCATTGAGTGTACATTACATATCCCTAGACCAAAAAGCAGAAAGATTTCAAACTTAAGCAATCAAGCGAGATTTGTCTGTTTAATTTCACTGTTTCTTAAGGTGTACGAAGATTAAAATAGATTATATTTTTTTACTGTTCTATTATTCATTTTATTATACTTTTTACTTACAATTAGTTTAAAGGTTGGTTTATAATTGGTAATGATATAAGAAGAAATAAATTATGCAGAGTGAAAACCAAAGTTTTAAGCAAATCAACGTTAATACACATGTGTAAGAACCGTAACAGACTTGTTGGTGAGTGATTTTCGTGTTTATTTACCCAGAATGGGTTTCGATTAGTGCATATTATGTTATTAATTGCTTTATTATCCTGTAAACATTACTATTTAACATGGTTACATACTAATTTTTTTATATAGGACTGCATCTTTGTGTGATTTTGTAAAGTACTTATCCTGTAATTAGCTATAGCTGTTGGACAAATAAAGATTATTTTTATTATTAAAATTTGCTTTTAGTTAGAGATATATATGTATATCTAATATGAAAAAGAAGCCAATTAATTGATTTAATAGACAATTGGTAGCAGGCTATATTTTCTGAATACATTACTGGTACTAGCATCCCTGCAAGTTCTGCGAAGAATTGCATTAGGTAACAATACAAATATAGTGTTCATCGAAATATTTCTATGATGTTTTATGATAATTTAAACACTTGAAGAAACAAAATATATAATTATTTAAACACAAAATTAATTTCTGAAGGGTAAACGAATAGTGAATAGTAAACACCCTTGCTTCATTAATTAATTTTAAAATATTTCCAGGATATTTATCTACTTCAGTTTCTTTATGATTATGAGTACACAGATTGCAGCGATGATGTCTTCTAACTGGAAACAAGATCTTCAAGGCAGAAAGGCGAGACAGCAAAATAAACACCTCAGAAACTTTCGTGATAAATTGTGCTAAAGAAAACCCGCCTCGTTCGATATAGAACACTTAGGTATATTTCGCAGATATACTTCCAGTCATTCTTCACCTGTTTGACAAAATGGAAACAGCCCGCCTGTAATTTGTTGCGCGTGGGTAGTATCTTTGTGTCAACAGAAAGATTAATTGCGGCCTTTTTTGCATTTCGTTGTAAACGAAGTGAAAATGTAACTTGGATCTTTTTTAAATACATTTTTACTGTGTAAGCAAAATTAAAGCCAGTGACTATTGCCAGCACTTTATTATTATACATACATATGTACTTGGCGTCGGGTCTTCGCTTGCAGCATTTTTTAATAACAATAATAATATTTTATTAATCACGTTAGCCATTTACATGGATGTGAAACGTCATAAAAAAATATAGTGTGTAAGTAAAAACATTGCGAAAGTGCAAAATTGTCAAAAATAAAACATAAAAAATACAAATAAATTTCAATTAAAAAAAAAAATCGGTAACTAATGGTCCGAAAGATTTCTCCTACCGTGTAATAAGCTTTTGAAATTAAATAAAGCTATAATTTTTCTATGAAAATTTGGTAATTACTAACATTCTTTTTAGTATCCGGAACAAAATTGTATAAACGAACACTCATATGCATAGGGGACCTTTTGTAACCCGTCAACGTGTGTGGCACAATAACCAAGTTGCCCTTGGTTCTGGTATTATAACCATGCAAGTCGCTACCAATTTTTAAGTTCTTATTGAGAGATACATACCGCAGCAACTTATATACTACTGTGGGCAAAAAATGGTAAGACCTTTTAATTTAAATTTCGCGCGAAAACCCATTCGTCGAAATATTTTTTTTCTAGGTTGGTATGACTGCCAGTGACATCTGTGCCAAATGTCACACCAAAATAAACATTAGTGTTTAGTATACGCTTGTGTTTCTGAAGTACAAAAAGTGCATTCAGCGATTTTTACAATAAGTGAAATTATTCAACAAAGAAGTTCCATTAAATTTTGTGTACGGAATCAAATTTCTGGTGCCGAAATGTTCAGAATGTTGCAAAAGGCCTTCGGTGATAATTGTTGGTCGCGAGCAAGTGTTTTTGATTGGTACAAATTATTCAAAGAGGGTCGAGAACGCGTTGATGACGAGCCACGTCCGGGACGGCCATCACCATCAACTGATTATCAACACGTCAATAGAATCAAGGAATTGGTGCTTGAGAATCGACGCTTAACAGTCAGAGACCTTACTGGCATCGTTGGAATATCGGAAGGATCAGCGAAAACCATTTTGAAAGATCATTTGGGCCTAAGAAAAGTGAAAGCACGATTTGTTCCAAAATCACTCAATTTTTTCGAAAAACAGCGTCGCGTTGACGTCTGTGAAACAATGTTTCCGACTATCAAGACAAAATGAAAGGCATCATAACTGGAGATGAGACTTGGATCTACGCTTATGACCCGGAAACAGACGATCAATCGGCCGAATATTGTATCAAAGGTGAGCCGAAGCCCAAAAAACCACGTCAAAGCAAGTCAAAAATCAAGGTTATGTTGACAGTTTTCTTCGATTATCGACGTGTGGTGCATTCCGAATTCCTTCCGACCGGCCAAACTGGCAATTGACCTATAATTATCAATTATCTCACAGTCACCCATTTTAAAAATAAAAACAACATATGAAGTTTTCATTGAATCCGGCAATTGACCAATCTCCACGGAGAAGTTTATAAGGCTAGTTATATTTTCCGCAATGACAGCGGTACTAATCTTCAAAACACCGACAGGTATGCCATCAACTCCAACCGATTTCTTATTTGGCATATTATTTATTATTGTAAGTATTTCCTCCACAGTCAAAGGTATGACAAACATGGAGTGGCTCATATTAGTAGGCAGCGTACATGGAGGTGAAACCGTGCCAGAAAATTCAACAGCAACCACTGATGAGAAGTGCCGAGCAAAGAGTTCCACTACTTTCACAGGGTCCCTCACCAGATCGCGACCGTACTTTAAGCATATCTCCTAACGAGAATTATTTCTGGCCAGATTTCCATTTACTACAGACCAGAGCACTTTCTTGTTTTAGTATTAGCTATTCGGTTAGAGTAATATTTCTTTCGTTCAGTAGATATGAATCGATTTAATTGTGCCTTTTTTTCGTTATACAGCAAATGGATCTCACCTGTTAGAGTATGTTTTTTAAGTTATGCAATAATTTTAAGGCGTGAGATGCATTAATAATCTCAGCATTAATCCATTTTTTTTTCTAACATTATTACTAGAAGAGTTTTCTTATTATAAGTCGTTGAAGTACGTTTGACTTATAAAATCACGACACGTGAAATATATTTTATATGAAGTTGTTAGACTTCGTAAATTATAAAACTTACTGAGAATTTAAAGTTTTCTACGCTGTGTAGATGTGTAGTAAATACAAACATATCGGTTTCACGATATTTCTTCAAGACTTTTCCGAATTATGCTTATTATATATAAAGAAATAGTAATATGCGCGGAACTTGAAGAAAAGTTTACCTAGCCATGATAGAAACAACTAATTGTGCATTGCGTAATAATGCTCAATAATGTCATATATGTACTTACGTGTTGTTATGTTTCGCGTACATTTAGTAATTTTTTATTATGCTTTTAAATTGTCTTTTTCTAATACAAACCGATTTTAAAAACATATTATATATTGTTATAAATATTTCGAAGGCGAAATCTCTTTGTTAATTAACATCTGCGAGTTATAAACGAGGGCCTTTTTACCACGAAAACCGTATTTACAACGAGCGTGCTTGTACATACATGGATTGTTTTCTAGTACATTTTTTTAATATTATATTTAAATCTATTCTAATGTTGACTAATTTCAGATTTCGATCACGTCTCGAACTTTTATTCTTTGACAGAGAATAATATTTACTACCTGTCAAAAATGTAAACATATGTATCTGCCAGGTAGCTTTTACCACAACTTTAGCAATTATTTTCTTTTATTGTGTGACGATTACATTAAACCTAACAGTGTAATATATCATTTCCAAAGTGCTTTCCACGACTAAGCTTATAATAATATTATTTTTTAATTTTTAATGCATGGCGTTTTTAATTATTTCTAATTTTAACTTATCTTGTTTTGTTCTGTCATTGAACAATATATAATTGACCACTGCAGCTACCCTTCGCTTAACCGATTTTTTTAAAGAACAGTTCCTTTAAAAATAGTCTCATAACACATAACTCCAGAACACACATTGTACAGTCCACGTATCGTGAGTTTTTCTACTACTTAATTCATGTAATGTTTGCATGTTTCGATGTATGTTGCGTTCGCGGTATGCAACAAACCCTTTCCAGAAGTATACACATACAGCACGACCATCATATCCTTGGACAAAAATCTACTGCGCATCGTAGGCGTGCCGGGTGGTACACTCCGAGTCATCGGTAAGCTGTTTGTGTCCTCAGTGTGCTTATGATCGTTGCGTGGTTAAGTTGTTAAGTTACGGTTAGTCAAAGTGAGTAATTGAGGTCTTGCATTATAATTGGTTATTATTTGTTTTATTTATTATAATTAATAATGTCCAACTTAGGAGGTGGAAAAGGACTGCATTCACAAACCCGTGAAGGCGTGTTTAATGTTTTTAAGTTTTTAAAGACAATTCCAGATAACGAAACAGACATAAGAAATTGTACAAAAAGCGAATTAAAGGAATACGTAGCAAGAGCAACTGGTGTTTCAAGAGCTTCTGTCTATAATATTTTAAAAGAGGGGAACGAATATCAAGCAGAACCAGAACGAAATGAGAAAGAGACCACAGAACAACTACCAGTTTTCAAATCGCCAAAAAAGAAAAGATCGAGGAAATGTTTAGTGATGGATTCAATAGACGACATTGACCTATACCAAATAAAACATATTATTTATAATTTCCACAAGACAAATAATCAGCGGATTACTATTAAAAATTTACTACAAAAACTTAAAGAAGATATAAATTTTCCGGGCGGCCGAGAATCCTTAAGAAAAATTATAAAGAAGCTTGGTTTTAGATTCTGTGCTACACAAAACAATCGCAAGATATTACAAGAAAAACCAGATATCAGAAACATTCGTACAAATTTTTTACGAAAAATAGATGTATATCGACGGCAAAATCGTCCAACTATTTATATGGATGAATCCTATATTCATAGCGGCCATACAAAATCGAAAAGTTGGACAGACAAGTCAAGAAATGGGTTATTTTCGACAATCTCCAAGGGCCAGCGTTTAATTATGTTGCACGCTGGAGGTGAGAACCATGGATTTGTAGAAAACGCTTTGTTACTTTTTAAATCCGGAACAAAATCCGGTGATTACGATCACGAAATGAATTTCGAAAATTACCAAAAATGGCTCGTTGAAAAACTAATACCAAATTTACCAAAAAATTCAGTACTAGTTATTGACAATGCTCCATACCACAATGTTCAGATAAATCCAGCGCCTAATTCTAATGCAAACAAGCAAAAAATGTTACACTGGTTGACCGAAAAAGGTATTGCCTGTACATCTGATATGACGAAAGCCCAGTTATATATGTTAATAAAATATAATAAACAACAACACTTACGATATAAAATAGACGCAATTTTGGAGGCACACGGTCATACAACTTTACGATTGCCTCCGTATCACCCTGAACTAAATCCAATCGAAATGATTTGGGCGACTGTGAAAAATTTTGTGGCATCACAAAATGTCACATTTAAATTAGAGGACGCTAAAAGGCTAGCGGAAGAAAAATTTAAAAGCATTACAGTAAATGACTGGAACAAACTTTGCACTCACGTGAAGAGAGTCGAAGATGAATATAAACAAAATGAAGTTTTTATGGATGTTCTTACGGAGTCACTAATTACAAACGTGGGTGCTGATACATCTGACAGTGATTTTGGTTTCAGCGATGATTCAGAATAACTTAGTAATCATTGCTTTGTGAATGTGTTTTATTATGTAATTTATTATGTAATTATGTAATCATTTTGAAATAAAGCTATTTGCTTCTAATTACTGGGTATTATTAAAAAATTTTGTAATTACATTATCTACCTAATCATATTAAGATTTACTTTCATAGTACATCCTCAATAGAACACTATTAAATAACACTTAGCAGCCTCATTAATTAATAATTTACATTCCATTTGGACCAGTATAACATATATTAATAAATAAAAATTTTCTAAATTCTTATTCTTGGCGTCGCGTAGTACAAAATAAAACCGCGCCTTTCTGTTGGGAATGTACCTAATCACCGAAGCGAGCGACACACTGGCGACTGAGTACGAGTAATACCGAAAGTGTGCGCAGATTTTTCTAAGGATATGATGGTCTTGCTGTATAAGTGTATGTATGATACCTACCTTTTTTTCTAAAACTTAAGCATTTTATTTTTGCGTTAATAAATTTTGTTTTACATATTGTTGTCGCTTATTAATTTATATATATACAATATATATATGTGTGTGTGTGTGTGTATGGGGGGGGGACCAACTATTGTTTGAAATACCTACGTTATTTGACTGTAACACTATTACATTATTACTGCCATATTGTTCTCTTGAAATCAACCAGTTAAGAACACGTCCAGCGGAGCACTGTAACAACATTACTTTTATAGTAAAGAAGGAGATTTAATTCAGTGGTGGCAGGTAAACCATGGATGCGCAAATGCGCAATTTGGAGTGCTTGTATAGAAGATAGAACTCTGAAAGACCGAGCTGATAAGCAGTATCTTCTATTTTTCTCTATGCGGTAGTCTAGCAAACCTGCTACGACTAAATATACGTATTATGGTACTACTGGAGTAAAAATGTTTAAAATATTTTATAATTCTAGCGCTGGTGTATAGATGTGAGACGGGAGGCAAGGTGACGAAAAAAAAAGAATAGAACGCGATGCGCTGTCTTCGAGTATTCGCGAGCATAACAAAACAACACTGCATTAAAAATAATTTAATAGTAATATTAGAATTAGATATGAGTCATTGGAGATGCTTTGAACATACAAAGGGTACTAGGAAAGTTTTGCAATGTGGCGCAACAATGAATCGTAGGAAGCTGCTTGTTGCTGCATGTTGAGACATATTCATACGTGCATAGTAGTCGCCGCGACATGTCGATGGGCTCAGTTATTCATTAGCAGTGAGAGTGTAAAGTGCTTGCGATGGCATCGTGGTCACGAAATGAGATAAGGGCAGTTTTGCGTTATAATTTCGTGCGTGGTTTAAACACAAACCAGTGCTTCGAAGAAATGACTCCTGCACTAGGTGATGTTTGTCCACATCACACAACGATATTCAGGTGGTATAGAGAATTCCAAATGGGAAATTTAATAGGGGAGGATGCTGAGAGGCCGGTATGTGAACAACATCGTGATAGGTGACGAGACTTGGCTGT
Source organism: Dermolepida albohirtum (assembly GCA_031893035.1). Taxonomy (NCBI): domain Eukaryota; kingdom Metazoa; phylum Arthropoda; class Insecta; order Coleoptera; family Scarabaeidae; genus Dermolepida; species Dermolepida albohirtum. Next base: position 8,440 of record JAVIWB010003910.1, on the reverse strand, counting down.
ATTATTACGATGTGCCGACCAAAGCTCAAAACAAAGTGTGAGTCTTTGATAATGAGGACACACCCGTAGTTGTCAGAAAATTCCGATCTGTAAAGAAGAAAATGAGAGCTGTATTTTTCAAATCGAGTGGAATTGTGGAACGCGTCGTTTTGAACACACAGAAGACAGTCACAGCTAAGTGGTATACTGAACAGTACCTGCCTAAAGTCATTGGATCTATGAAGAACCTGCGGCCAAAGTCAAGAATGGACACCTGGTTCCTCCATCACGATAATGCTCCAGCTCGCCGCGCCAAAGCCTGCACCGAATATTTGACCACGACAGAATTGAAACTTCTCGAGCACCCTACAGTCCAGATCTTGCTCCCTGCGACTTTGCACTGTTTCCGCATGTGAAAATGAAGTTAAAAGGGAGGTGGTTTTCCAGTGATGATGACCTTCTGCGGACTTGGGACAACGAGTGTGCTTTACTCCCTAGTGAAACTTGGCACAACTGGTTTAAAGACTGGTTTCCGAGGATGGAGAGGTGTATTGAATGTAGAGGAGACTACTTTGAAAAAATTAAATAAACAAAACTGTATTGCAGAACTTTCCTAGTACCCTTTGTATGATGGAAATGAGTAACAGTAGGCTCATTAGAAACTGCAAACACTTCTACATGGTATAGATAGAAAAATAGTAGTAGTAGTAGTCTATAATCGTTGCCTAAAATATTATCAATACGAAAAATATAATAATTGCACGTAAGCATCGATACACCTACTATAGATTATACATTATGTTGACTACCTGATGTCCTACTTTAAGTTTTCCTATGAAAAATGTGTAAGTAAATTGTATGCAAATAAATAATATGATGAACACAGACTTTTAGTGAATGAAATATAAATACGAATTGATTCATAAAGCAGTAAGGAAAGAAAACGTGTTCACAAGGAACTGTTTGCCGTATTATACGTTACGTATCTGAAACCTATTATAGTGAAAATTTTCAGAAAAGACCCGAAGCCGCATAGACCATAATAAAAATATTTAAAAATAGGACATCCACCTACACTCAATGTATTGACCCATTCTGAAATATCAGTGGACGAGAGCTTCCTACCTTATATAAGTACCTCGTAAAAAAGAACATAAAATTCGTTTATCTCCTTTCTTGTGCTTTTATCTCTTACATAGCGATGCGTATATATATATATATATATATATATATATATACGTACAAATGTGCATGTACATATATAGACATACATTTTCAGAAGAGTTGAAAATCCACGAATTAGAAAACATTTAAAAGTATCACCCACTCGTAAGCAAAGTATTGACCCATATTAATATATACATAACGTTATCTTCATATGACATTTAAAACTGTAGCAGGGCAGACCAATTAGAATGGCCGCTGCTTTAAATTTACCTGATCTTTATTGTTACTAATTTGAGTTTGAATTGGTCTTTCGTGTTTGTTTCGTCTATATTTGGTTCGTTAGTAGACTTGCTTAACAATATGTTCTAAATATTTAAATGTCAAAAAAAATTTCTATGGTTATGAACTTGAACAAATATTAACGGACGCAGTAGATTGAATACAGGTCATACTTCGGTTAACGTTCCCTTTGATAACAAAGTCCGCAACTTCAAGTTTCATTTAACATAACATACACTTCTGGAAAATTTATGTCTTTCAGTAAACACAACTTCCCTGATTCAATCATTGAATTAGGAAGTAATAACATTATCTAATATTTACTACATGTATTACTTTCTTTTTAATATATTGGTCGTTTTATTCCAACTATAAATTTTATTCATGTTTGGGTTTTCAACCATTAGAGATAATAAAACACTCAGTTCGTATTAATGACGTTTTTGGGGATTTTTTCCTTCTTTTTCAAGTTATGTGTTTATTGGGTTTCTTTTTCTTCTTTAACCTACAATATATATATATATATATATATATATATATATATATATATATATACGAATATATATGTATATAATTACAAATTGTAAATTTACAAAAACAGACACAAATTAAAAATTTTCAAAAGAAAAAAGTGAATGTACTTGTAAATATTAATATATTTTTAAAAAATATAGAAATTCCATGAAATACATATAGTTATGTGCACGAAAATAGCAGCGGTTTTAAATTTGCTGAAATATCGATTTATACGTTAAATAAAAGAAATTCAAATTTATTGAACTCTTTATTCCAACATGTTACATAGCTATAGTAATAAATAAATAGGTTTCTTAATACCAAAGAGAAAATAAAACTGTTTATATACTAGGGCAAAGAAAATAATTGTGCATTAAAATAGCAGTCATGGCAAAATACTAACCAAATGTCATTTTTACTAGTAAATTGGATGAAACACTTAATATTTTGTTGCTTGACCTTTATTGTTTATCACCTTTTGACACCTTTGGGACAACATAAATAAATTATATATTTAACGTAATGAAGTAATGTGTAGCAATAATTTCCAACTTCAAAGTATCGCCAGTTGCCTACGTGTCTCTGTTGAAATTGATTATCATTCGGCTTGGTATATTTTCCACAGATTGTCAATATTTTGCGACATAGTAGCAGATACAGTTTTTCTCAACTCCATCTATAAATTTTCAATGGGCTTTAATTCTGGTGATTGTACTAGCCAACTCAAAATGTAAACGTTATTATCTCGAAACCATGTTTTCGCTTTACGAGAAACATGCTTCGGTTCGTTATCCTGCATATACAACAATCTTAGTGGTATTTCTTCCTCTACATATGGTAGAAGTACAGTTTGTAATATGTTCACATAGACATCAGCATTCATTATGCCTTCTATCTTGTGCAAACGGCCTACGCCGTACCAGGGAAAACACCCTCACAGCATGATACTTGAGCCTCCGAACTTTACCGTCTTCTTGGTGTACAGGAGTTGAAATGCCGTCAATGGCGGTCGGTATGCACCGGAATTAAATAAAACTATTTTCGATTAGCGTTTTAAATCATTTTCGCAGAACATAAGAGCGTATTTTGTGTAAGGTAAAAAAAAATATTCGACAGAGAAAGTAATGGACGTACGCTTTTTTTCTTCATACGTATAGGACTAGTAGGAAGTATTAATTTAGTAGCACTATATCGACTACTAGAAATTCCACAAACATTATAAATAGTATGTTTAATGTTCTATCTGGATATGTATCTTCCCAAAATTTTGAAAAAGAAACCAACCTAAAGATATCAAACTCTCACTTGATTATATAATGAGCTTTTGTTTTACTTTAACTTTAAAAGTAGTACAATAACGGACAACGAGATTGTTTGAAACGCTTTTTAATATAATTTCAAGAAACAAATAACGTTATACTTTCCACTTTAAAAATATATTGAAACATTGAGAATCAGAGAATCAGAATTTTGTGATACTATTTGCTTCTTATTAAGTTTTAGTTAGTTTGTTATCAACAATTTAATGAGTGCGAAGGATGCCTATTTACTTTGCCTTACCATATATTCACTTTGTTTCGAAAATGAAGTGTATAACTTTAACTAAACGTGTAGTGACATGTACTGGTGGAAAAATTATTAATAAATTATCGATCCTCGTAAATAATCTGCAAAAATGTCATAGTATTTCCTTAACTAGAAATCTACATGCTATTTCTTTAAATAACACAGTTTGTATATCTCGATTAAAAACTGAATGAAGAACAAAGAATCAAGTTCCGCGCTAAAAACGAAAAAAGTGCCACTAAAATGCTACAAGCAAACGCTTAATGTTTTCAAAATTGACAATTCCAAGAAATTAGAGATGATAAACATTAAGGTTGGTCAGCTGAAACGATAACTGGTGACTATATTTTAGGTGAATTTTCGATTACCTGCAAAGAACTCTTCGTAGGCCATATTCATTGTTTGCACTTCAAATACCTAGGCAGTTGACAATCTTGCATGATTATGTTTGGTCTCCTCTTTCGTTAATTTGTTAAATTTGTCACAAAAATGTTTTTTTAGTTTCATATCTCCATATTGAACCGATTTGGTTTCGTGCATTTATTTTTATTTTATGTGTGGCATTCAGCGTTAAAAGGAAACCGTTTTATATTCGTATTAAAGACGTTCAATGTATACTGACGAACAATAGCAATCAGCGACATAAAGATTATTTGATTTACTTCCTGGAATTTTTTTAATGCCTTTAATAATTGTTATTCAAGTCGGGACTTTGTAATACTCGCAAGTACATCAATTGAAAAAACTAAACGATCAGCGAGTAATAATCGCAACACCATTGCAATCAGCTACATAAGAAAATTCAAATTAGTTTTGCTATCTAATTACTTTTAAATTTTGATTAAGTTATAAAGTCGCATTAATATGGCTTTAAACAAATAAAGACAATTAAAGAACATTGACAAAACTGTTTTATTTATTTGGAATAAACATTTATGATGTGTACGAACTTCTTCAATCAATAAACAACATTTATTAACTGCTTTTATTGATTAAAGCTATGTGTATCGACTTTTTAAGTTAATTAAAATTAAAAATAATTAAACTGTAGTAAAGCTGATTTAAAAATGGCGAATTTCAATTTAAATTACAAGACTGCATAGGTTGAAAATTTGTTCATTTATTGCGAATATTATTTTTAAGAAATAAAATGTCATACCTTGCTTAAAAAACTGAAAAATTTCGTATAAAATTAAGTACAATAGTTTTTCGCCGGTAGAGCTTGTTAATTAATATTTGCTGGACAACTTGTACGCTCATGCTCTTATATAATGCTCATAGTTAATACAGTAATAAATTTTGAACTTTAAATGCAAGTCGTATATAATTAAATAAGATTAATGGTTGAGTTCCCGTGTAGGTGGTTGAAGTGGTTTCATTTACGGCAAGTACCTATGTTCTTACCACAACAATCAGTTGAAGTTTACTCCCGTCTAACGCCCTCAACCCGTATTGTCAATTGTTTTGAATGAACGAGTTTAGGGTAGAGAAAAGCGATTTTGAGTATTTTTTTCATAATCAATTGCAGTTTATACTTAAGCATTTTTATGTAGCTCATTGAAAATAAATAGTAATTTTTCGTGCTATTTAAAATCACAAATATTTGTAATAAGTTAGACACGAGTTTTTAAAATTTTTCCCTGACAATAAAAAAGACTGTTTTCTTAAAAAAAATCAAGAAGGTAGATTCATCTAACACCAACACCTTAAATAATGCTCCTATTACACATCTAATTTTCATCAATTTTTAGTTTTTCACTTATTAGTTTGTAGTATCATTTAGTTTCTATTTTCTGTGGAAAATTGCTGCACAATATTATTACTGTTTCATTATTGTTATTATTATTTTCTGTCGAGGCCTTAGAGGAGGCATTCCAAATTGGACGAAGCAGAAAAAGGGCATTGTGTTCTGGGTAACAGATACTCCGTTCCAAATTGTTTCTACTAATTCTCAAGTTGTACATATGTGTAATTATAATAGTTATTTATACAACGAATACAAAAGTAAAGATTTTAAAAGATGACGACTTCATTATGCATAAGTTGCATACAAAGTTTTCTATTCGTCCTCATTTAATTGAGTTTTTCAGTTTCGAAATTAATGAATTTTCCGAATATCAAATCGAAATTTCCAGAATTGTAGTTGTGCCATATTTTTTGTTAACAAATGTCAAACATTGATTTGTATTTTGTAAAGTATATTGTTTAAACTGCAGTATTTACACAAGAAACTTATAAAGTCATCCTAATATCACTATTACAGTTTGTATAATAAGAAACACAGACGAATATCCTGTCAAGGGAATGTTAACCAGAGAGAAGTACTGAAAAAGTAGGTAGAAATGTCTTCGTTAATACGTTTAGACCGTTCTAATTCAGTTATCCGTTGTCTTTGATACGAATAACAGCTTTTGTTTAAATCAGTACAGTATATATAAAACATTTTGGAGCAATATTTTTGTGTGAACATCGTACAGATTCTAATATTATAATTGTAGAGGCAGCTAAGTATCAGGTTGTTACAAATGTAATGTCCGTTTTTTCCTTCAGTCTGAACTGAATCGCACCTGTGTGAAGACGTGTATGTTTTGGTGAAAATTATTATTGTATTTGTAGAAAAGGGTATTTATTTTGAAGTGTGTACCTGTTCCATTTCTTGGAAAGATTAATACACCTGTCCTTGTCTCGCCTATGGAAATGCTGTCGGCAAGAGATATTCGGGCAATTTACCTCTTTCAATTTAAAAAGGGATTAAATGCAGCTGCAGCAACGCGAGAAATTAATCAGACGTTCGGTGAAACCACGTGTAATGAACGCACATTACGGCGATGGTTTAAAAAATTCAGCGAGGGAAATTTTGATTTGGAAAATGAGCCTCGCGCATATGCGCGTAGCACCGTTAATGACGACGAGCTGGGTGTAGAAGTTGAAAGTAATCCGTCGACAACAGTGCGTAGCCTTGCAGAAACATTTCAAGTGTCAATTGCCACTATTAGTCGTCACCTTTCTTCGATTGGCAAAGTGAAGAAACTCGATCGATGGGTGCCGCACAAATTAACGGAAGCCAATAAGCTCCGTCGATTACAGGTGGCTACCTCTTTAGCTAATCGACAGAAAATTCATCGAGTGGTAACGTGTGACGAAAAGTGGATACTTTATGATAATCGGAGACGGTCAGGACAATGGTTAGATCGAGGTGAAGCACCAAGACAGCATGCACGAGCATCACTTCACCCGCGAAAGATTATGGTGACTGTATGATGGACCAGTAAGGGTATTATTCACTATTCATTTTTGCAACCTAGTGAAACCATCACGGCAGCGTCCTATTGTGCCGAACTGGAAACTATGCATGGAAAATTGAGCCGCTTGCAGCCCTCACTAGTCAATAGACATGAACCCATACTTCTTCATGATAATGCAAGACCTCATGTTGCACGACAGACAATCTAAAAACTTTCGGAATTCTCCCTCACCCACCTTATTCACTTGACATTTCGCCAACTGATTTTCATTTTTTCCGAAGTTTAGACAATCACTTAAAAAATAGGGACTTCCCTGACCGGGAGTCTGTAATAGCAATGTTTGAGCAATATGTGAGCCGTCAAAACCTAGATTTCTTTTTAAAGGGAATTTTTCAGCTTCCAGGCCGTTGGCAACAAACTACTGATGTAAATGGAGACTATTTTGTAGAATAAATATTTATATTTTTTTAAAATTTAGACTTTTTTTTATTCCTTACAAAATCGGACATTTCATATGTAACAACCTGATACTTACATAAGTCAGAAGATTTTATCATATGCCAACGCGGCAAGATAGAGCTACTACTAGTTTATTTCAGAAGAAAAACCGCAATTAACACTTTGCCAAAGACGATAGTTCACACTCCTGGGGAAGCTGCAAAGGTTTGTCAGCGAAATATAGAATATTGAAAACTAAAATTGTTTGAGACTCTGTTTAACAGATCGATACACCTGATAATAATTATGTTTAAGATATTAAGAGTACGGTCGATTATACAGTCCTTACTATATATATTAATGTACTACAACTATTAAACGGTTTACTATTATTGATAAGAACATTACAGCCATATACATACATAAAGATGGACAATAATATATTTAGAACAGTGAGATGATTTTATATATCCCAAAAACTTCTAGAGCTTCCTTGTATGAGAATTTTATTCCACAACCTGAAAATTGATAAAAACATTGACAAAAACTTCTATTGTACACAATCGATAGGTTCGGATATATATTAATTGAATTTAGCAAGTTTCTCTAAACTTGAAACCTATTTAAGTGTTTTAATTGCAGGCTATAAGTAGATATATACGTACCTAAGTAAGATTACATATAATTTAGACAAAATGGCTTATATTAAAGGATATCTTATAATAATCTAGCCTTACAATGATTATTAGTAATAAACCCATTAATATATAACTTCTATGTGATTTTGTAAGTAGTATAAGTATGTGGTATGTCAATTAAGATCAAATTTACGAGTATCATAAACATAGATTATAACGGTCAGAATAAGCATTACATAGACATGATATAACTAACTGTAGTAAGAAAAGTATTCTATAGACAGACAGCATTAATAATTTTAGAATGTTATTTAAAAATATAAAAAAATGAAAGGTTAATGGAAAAGTAAAGTGTTAATAAGCAAATTAATCATAAATTTAAATTAGAAGTTAGATACAAATCATTTTGAAAACGTAAAGGAAGTATCGGATGGATGACGTTGTTGAAATGCTGATCCCTTTCCGTTCGATTATTTGAATCTTTCTGTATGGGTATAAAAATGAGGAAGGGAAAATTCTTTGTAAATAATCTCTCCTATATAACTTTGTTTAGTCCTTTCAATTATATTTTGGGTGTAATGTTATAGACCCTTATAATAATTTAATTTAAAT
>JAVIWB010003906.1:0-50501 GCA_031893035.1 Dermolepida albohirtum | reverse complement strand
ATATTCCAACGACCTTGATACCGTTTCTCCATCTCCTTTATATCTTGGTGGTAACGCTTCCCTTGTTCCTCACTTACAGCTCCAAGATTATCAGAGAAAAAATTTAAATCTGAGTGTAAAAAATGTACCTGCAGATTAAAAAGTATATGCCTTCGTGATTTTCTTTGTATTAGTCACGCAGATACTCGAAAGTGCACTTTGAGCATTTACTACTAATTAAGTGTAGATACCAAGGTATTATTATACGCTTACAATGCATAAATAACGTAAAGTAAACATGCGAGGAAACTTTACGTCCTGTGGTATTTTTTAAAAGTTCATTTTCGGATTCAGCACGTCAAAAAACATAAAGGGGAGCCAAATTTATAAAAAAATTTTTTCATGGTTGGCCTGTGTAATTGGTATAAATCGTAAATTATCTGGTTTTTTATCGGCGTCTGGAATCAGTTCTTATATTACCATCTTAATAAAAATGTACTCAAACAAATAGGAAGAGAACATGGAAAATATATCTTTTCCTGTTTGAAAAGTATCAGCTAATTAAAATTATCAGTACACTACTTCTTATTTAAATTGAAACTTTTTAACAATATACTGTACTGACATATATCCCTTGCAGAACACCAATACCAAGTCTTACATTCTTACACTTTGATGTAATGGTCCCATTGATTTCCCATAACCTTTCCAAGAACATCATTTACTTTGGATTCAAACAATCCTTTGCAATATCTTTTGAAAGACATTCTACTAATTTACATTTTTGTAACAAATGTGCTAGTTTATTTTTGCATCTATGTAATTGCACGTCAGCAGACAGTTCAAACAAACTATATTTTGAGAAAAAATTAAGTGATTTGGTTGTGTTGAAATTTTATAAAAAATTGAAAATGGAAGATCAAAATGAGTGTTTTCGCCATATTTTACTCATCAGCATCAACGCCGACGATTGCTCACCAAATTTCGTGCTAGTGATTTTAATCTAAGGACACTTCTTAATCAGCGAGGCTCACTGAGGTTGATAATGGCAAAATAAAGGCGTTAATCAAGTTAAACCCAGGGCAGAAATATCATCAATCATTCAAAAGTTCAGATTCACATAAAAAAGCCAGAATACGCCAGCAAATGAAATTCTTTGTTTTTCATGAACCCAAAGAATTTCACTTGACTGATAGACTGTGGTGAGATTAGGTGATGATAAGTGGATTGTTTATTTCGATGTCGTGCGAAAACAGTCTTCATCCCATCCTGAAGCTTAGCCTATAACGTTATTGAAAGCAGATATTTATCAGCGGAAAGTTATGTTTTTTCTTTGGTGGTATTAGTGTATACTGTCAGCAATTGAATAGTTTGTACGAATTTATCATCCAGAAACCTCCAGAGCTTGTTAACAATAAAGCAGAGATATTTCATCGCGACAACACGAGACCACACACAAGCTGGATCGTCCATTAAAAATTAGTGGATCTTGAATTCCTGTTTCGTTCTCCTTGCTCAGTGTAACGTTATAGGCTATGAATCAGTTCGGTGCAAATTTTTTGTCGATAAAGATATGTCCTATGAATGAGAAATTATGAAGCCCATCGAAAGATGGCACAAAGTTATCGAATAAAAAAAATATGATCGACGTCCTTTTTAATTTAATAAATAATCTATGAAAAACAAAATAAGTATCTAACGTCTTTTCCGACAACTCGAACTTCGAACTCTTTCAAAAACCTCTACATTGTTTCGGATTCGGAGGCATTATTATTCTACTTGTTGCTGCAACTCCACGAGGTCAGGTGACGCGTGCCCAAATCTATTCAAATATCCAAAAAGAAAGAAATCAAGAGTTTAAATCATGATACAGGTCCGTCCTTTCTTTCAGAAACGAAGTGAAGGAAGGATATATCATTTGACTTTTTGCTTGTGTTGTTTTTTTATAAATTATATTTGTTTGTACATAATAAGGGCGGTGTAAACGCAAAATGTTTAATTTGATCAATAAGGTTGATATATAACCCCTTTCCACATTAACTTTGTAAATTCTGTATACGCATTTCGACAACCAAGTTGTCATCATCAGCAGATAATTTCAAAGTGTCGCACCTGGTAAACCACACACAACATCTTGGTTTTGAACGGTGTGGATCGCGTACGGAGTTTGATTTTCGTGCGGTTGTTTTTCGCCGTGGTTTACCAGGTGCGACACTTTGAAATTATCTGCTGATGACAACTTGGTTGTCGAAATGCGTATACAGAATTTACAAAGTTAATGTGGAAAGGGGTTATATATCAACCTTATTGATCAAGTGAATCAACCACAGGCTCCATCAAATTCAACCGCAAAATGTTTAGTATCTCCGAAGCCGTCCATTTGCAAACCATGAGAATTTATTTATTTTTGTTCATACTATTACATTAAGTATTACATATACTTCATGTAATTCTTTTATTTTTCGCATCGGAAAATATATGTATATACTTTTGAGATGAATAATTTGACTCGGGTGTGAAGTGACCCACGGTTATGAAATGGCGCAAAAATTTGCTTTGTTGCCGTGAAACTTCGCTGAACATTCAATTGAAACATCTTCACGACACAGTTTTTGCTCGAGTGTGAGCAAACGCGGACCCATCTTGTACACAGCTTTCTCATGTCCAAATTTTCAAATATGCGATGTACCGCACTTTTTCAAATGCCTGCTATGCCTCCTAGCTCACGCACTTTCAGTCGACTATAATCCAGTACCGCTTTGTGGATTTTCTTAACCATTTCCGGAGTCATCACCTCATTTGGTCGACCACTGCGATGCTCGTCTTGGCAGCTCGTAGGGCCTCGTTTAAACTCTGCTATCCAATATTTCACTGTTGTAAACGAAGGAGCAGACTCACCCGAAGTAGAATCCAGTTTAGCTTTTATATTGGTTGGGCTGAGGCCTTTTAAATAAAAGTATTGTATCACGTAACGATGACCAATTTTGTCCATTTTTATAAATTCACTGAAAACGTTCACTATTGATGGCTGCCAAACAAATACTAAACAACATGGCGTCTTCAAACTTGAAACATAGTATACAGTGATATTTTTCAAACAACTACGGTCATGACTTGGCCAGGCCGGGTACTTATGGGACCACCCTCGTAGAATAAGTAGTTAGTATTTACTTTCTTTAATATACAATTTTTATTATATAAACTACAGTGTTTTTAATTCGGTTGCATAGTATTTTTATCGGATTATTTTCTGATTTTAAACGTATTCAAATAATTTCAATAATAAATAATTTCTTCAGAAAACAAAACATATTACAAATATGTTATTATTTAATTTTTAACAAATCGGTGAACTACCTAAATATATAGTAAAACAAAGGACCCCATTGTATTTGTTAAGTAAGTTGATCTATTGTAATATTGTTTGCAAGTTTTTTTTTTATTATTTAGAGAGTTTTCAATTACTATGCAGTAGATAGCTAACAATGACTAAAATATTACCATAAGGCATTGTTTTTTCATTACGTTTTTGCATACTCTTTCTGATAATGGCACAAATATATACTGAACTACTGCATCAATTTATCAGTGAATCATTACTGTACATAAAATAACCACAGAAACTTTATTTTTTGTAGCGTTCTAATAATTACATTTTTAAATCGCAATCGTTTTCAGTGGTACAGAATCGTCTGAAGTTATTATTTTATTACATTATAGTTTCTATTTTGTGGAGCATATAACATTAATTAACAAGAATTAAAAATTATCGAATTAGTTGTACACTTTTAATATGCAATTTGCAAATTTCATCTGTCTTTATCTATTTTATTATAATCATTTAATGTACCTGTCTTTGTTTCTTATGCAAAATAATAGCAATCGCAATCTATTTTGCGTCAGAAACTTTACACAACCGTTGCTAAAAAAAGAATTTCTTTTCGCGGTATTAAGTACTGAATCAGCACTTTTGTTGTACGTATGCATTATCTACGAACAAAAGAATATTCATATCTTTTGGTACAATGCACACTGATGCATATGTGTCAAAATCTTACAAAGATGTATTTTTAAACTATTAACATTTCGCCGTTTTCTATCGATTCAGCTAAACCTTATCGTCAAAGGGAATTTTAAAATACTACTGAAATATATTAGAAGATATATCTATAGCTTTAACGTCCTTTCTCCACAATGGAATAATACGTGCAAAGATAAGTAATGTAAATATGAGATAAAGACTAATCAGAAATAAAAACATGGCGTTAATGATATCTGTTGTGATATACACAAAATTTAAATATGTTATTTACAGCAAACATATTTTTTATTTATGTATATTGCTGTTGTGTAAGAAAATAATTTAACAATATACATTTGGTAGTCTAGCACATTAATTAAAAAAAACCCGACGTCACTATTGTAAATTTATATAATTGAATACCATTAAGAGTAGTGCTTACGTTATATTTTATTATTAAATTAATATGTTTATCAGATAGTCAAGCGTTTAAAGCGTACACAATGATTCACAAAATATCAAACAGGGACGTATTATATCATTTTTAATCTACAATCTATATCGGTGTAGAAATCTCTTTTGTAAATGGTTAACATAATTTATACAGTGATTTAAAAGAAGTCTCAATTCACGAGACCGCGATTTTAGTTTTAAAAAAATCGTTTCAGAAAATATAAATTATATTTATTGGTTAATTTGATATGTTTAAACCCATGGCTTTTGAGATTTTTTTACATAGATATCTCTTTAGAGACGTCCTATCAATCTTATTTCTTAGCATCAATTCAATTTACCTAGGATTTTCTTCTTCAAGTTCTTTGCATTACAATACTTATTCAACTACTCTCATTATTTTATTGTTTGTGTTCTAATTGTAGTTGTTGCTGCCTGCTTATTATGCAGTTTCATCAGTTCTTCGTTGGTTATACGATAATATATATATACGAGGGGGTATCCAAAAATAACTGGAATTTCTCTATAAATACCTGTATTTTATTTTTTTTTACAAACCTTAACCTTAAAAACCTTAATACCTTCAATATACTCTCCATTTAACTTTATACATTTTTCTAATTAATGATTCCATTCTTGAAAACATTGTTCGAATTCGTTTTTCCTGTATGGCTGCGAGCTGCTTCTGCTGCTGCTCATCTCTTTCACTTCGTTAAAATGATGTCCTTTTATGTCCCTCTTCATTTGTAGAAACAAAAAAAGTCGCACGGAGCAAGATCAGGTGAGTAAGGGGCCTGGAGCAAAGCAGTCATGCTGTTTTCAACCAAGAACTGGTACGAACTTCGTGCCAACTTTTGTCAACTCCAATTCTTGCGTCAAAATTCGCTGCACTTATTGTGAGCTCCAAATTATTCCAGATAACTCCGCAATTGCTTTAATGGTTCGTCATCGGTCTTCAAGCACAATTGCACGAACTTTCTCGATATTTCCATCCGTTCTGGAAGTTGATGGACGTCTAGAACGAGGTTTGCCATCAATTGGCGTTTCACCTTTTTTGAAACGAGAAAACTATTCGTACACTTGAGTTTTTTCCATAGTGTCATCCTATTTGCAACATCAAAACTGTTTGCAGCATTTTTTCTGAGCAGGAAGTAAAGTTTCACAGCCGCACGCTCTTAACTTAAGTCAGACATTACAAAAAACGTCGTAAAACGAAAATGCTTTTACAAAAAAATGCGCTGGAACAAGACATGACCTTATTCGACGAAACCGAACCGACAGCATCAAACGCAGAACAAGTTGAGTCGTGCCCACCAACGGCAGGAACGCAAGCCCCAATGCAATGCTGTCATTACGATTTTTTTAGTATGTATCTGTTTTAGCCCTTTTCGATTACAAGCCTCTAGTGACTGTATTTCTTTTCGGCTCTAGTTCTACATATATATGTTCATGTGTATGTTATCTACCTACGGGCTACTCAAGCTCTAAGCAGAATGAATTTTGTCCATTCATCTCTGCTTGCTCTGTCACAGGATCCGGCCACCTCTTCTTGTTCCTTCAGATTCTCTAATTATTATTTTCTCTTCTCTAATTATCGTTTTGTCACCCATACGCATAATATTTCCCAAGTGTTCTTGTTTTCACTACTTGATGTCTGTCTTATTATTCTTTCACTCCAATCATCTTCAGCTTTCCTTCGTGTCGTCCGTTTCTATTTCAGATTTTCGAACATTATTGTTGATCATATTATGGTTTTATATCTTTATTTTCACATATCGAAACATAATCTTCGCTTCCAATACCTACCGTAAATGCTCCAACATGCTTTAATCCTGATCCTAAAGTTGAAATATAAATTTAAACAATAAGCAAAAATAGAATCGATAATATTTTCGTGAAAAATAATCTTAAAATAATGAAAATCGAGATGTAAATTCGATCAGCCATTAAAGTCTTACTATTGGTATAGGTCATCATTCTCATACCGCGTTTTTCATAATTTTTTAAGATTTTTCATTTATAGGATGTACACTATCGCTCATAAGTATTGAATGTAATGAAACAAGGGTGACCTTGTTTCATTACAGTTTCTATAGAAAAGTCGTAATTATAAAATTTATTTTTGTAGTAAGAAATAGTTTCATAGTAAACATTAAAATCTATTAATAGCTTATTCAAAAATAATTATGCGATTACCCTATTATTCACAACGATTGATAATACCCTAATAAAACTCCAGGTAGAATAATTGCACTTAAGGGATTAGATGTCTCAATTCATGGAAATTTTCGATTGTTATGATTTTATTTTAAGGTAGGGTGTTATTGTAAACTATTAAGTATTTATACATACTTGGGTATTTTGGCAAAATTGCAGTTAGTTTTTGTGAGGTGCTCATAGTGATAACATCGTGTGTTTCGAAAAAGTTCAATTGGTTAGAAATCCCTAAACGGAAAGAATTAAGGGTAGAAACACGATCGTTTATAATCGCATACCATAAAATAGGCAAAAGCAACCCCGAAATTGCCACCGAACTTAAATTAAATCAGTCTACCGTGGGTTATATCATCAAAAAACACCGCGAATGTGAAAGTGTGTTGAGCAGACCTCGAAAAGGCAGACCAAAGACAACAACCTCAACAGAAGATCTTGCAATGATGGTAACAAGCAAGAGAAATAGACGAAAAACAGCCCCAGAAATCACAGCAGGAATGAATGCTGTTCGTCGAAAACCCATAAGTGTTTTCACACTTAAACGGCGATTAAAAGAAGCTGGTCTTCATGGACGAATTGCAATGCGGAAGCCGCTTGTACGCAAGCAAAACAAGCAAAAACGTTTAAAGTGGGCACGCGATCACCAAAATTGGACCATAGACGACGAATAAAGTATTGTGGACAGATGAATACAAATTCGAGATTTTGGATTCACGAAGACGTGTTTTCGTGAGGTCTGTGGGTGAGCGTGCCTGGGAAGAATGCATAACCACTACTGTTAAGCACGGTGGAGGTTCAGTCATGATATGGATTTGCTTTTCTGGATCAAATGTGGGCCATCTCGTAAAAATCGAAGGTATACTAAAAAAAGAACAGTATAAGCGCATATTGTTGGAAAACGCAATCCCCTCTGGAATTAAAATTTCGGGTCAGAATTTTATCTTCCAATAAGATAATGACCCGAAACACACTTCCAAACTATGCCGGGAATATTTGCAGAAATTGGAGAACGAGGGAACCATAAAAGTTATGTCGTGGCCTTCCCAGAGTCCAGATTTAAATCCCATCGAGTTGCTGTGGGAAGAGGTGAGAAAATCGGTCCCCACATCTGCTGTTAATATGTGGAAGAACCTGCAAGAGGCATGGACTAAAATAAAACCTGTGACATTACGAAAATTAATCGAAAGAATGTTTCGATTGTGTACTGCAGTGATTAAAAATAAAGGGCATATAGACGAGTCTAAAATTTAGATAAATATATTGTACAACAACTTATTTTAGATGTAAAAAAATATATAGTGTAGATCGAAATTTATTTTCTTCTTGCACTGAATTCGGCAATTTAGAAGCAAGTATTTTTTCAAATTTATTAGATAGCTGACGGTATTGTCACTTCATAAAATTTGGATTTGGATTATATTTAATTATAAATGGATGTAGTAAAAATCTCTGAGACTGTTCCTGTGACCATCCTTGGATGTTTCATAAAAAAAAAAATTTTTGTTTTGTTTTACAATTCCAACACAAGGACTTTAAGTAAATTTAAAATACCTGATTCCATAACACTTAGGTAAATTTCAGAAATTGATTTGAAATTATCAGTTTCAATCAAAACATTCTGATCGTCATCAATTTATTTGCGATTTTTATCTCAAATAATAATAATAGACTCTTAAGTTTATCATGTGATTTAAATGCATAAAATTATATAATTTAAACTACTAATTATACACAACATTTAGGATCCCCTCGGTAGCAAGAACTTGTGTAGAAAAATTTCGTATTTAATTTTATTATATTAAATAAAATTCGATGTTTGTTTGAAGTAAAAAAATAATTCAATTCATTAAATTTTCACGACAAAAATTATAAATCGCAGAAATATGAAATAAAAAAATCGCAAACTTTTGGGATATAATTTAAACCACACCGGGCCTGTAATTACGCCTAAAAAGAATGATGGGACAAATTTAAAAAAATCGATCACCACAAGCATTGTTAATAACTATTTTGAATCCACTTTTAACAATACATTGTCGAAAATACGTTCTTCGGCCATCGAATGTGTAATTCTCTTGCATTGAGTGAAAGCAAACAGAAGAAGCACAAGTCATATCATCGGATAATAAATCAGGTCATGTGACAAAAAGAAACAAAGAAGGAGAAAACTAATCTAGAATCCAGCTACGAACCAAACATGAACTTTGTTCTGAATGTTTAACGTAGACATACTACTAGTTCTACATAGTAAATTGTGAGAAAAGAGACAAAAGATTTTTAAAATAAAAATGACCAATAGACCAAGAATATTACATTTGTTAAGATCCATAGCGTCAAATGCGTAAGTAATTTTATTTTTTTACTCAACGAAATTGTTTACGAATCCTTTTTTGGTTATGTGTAATGGTGTCTTATTTTATACACAACAGGCTAATTTACGGTTGCCTATATTTCAGGTGTGCCTGTCCAGCTCACTCACATGCCAATTACTCATATACATTATCTGTTGGAATACCCACAAAGGAATATGCTTTCGAAGTAAATATACTAATATAATGTATATTCTTTATCGTTGTTTATTGTTTTATATCGTGTCGCCGCTAAAGCTTTGTTTACAAAACCTTATCTTCCTAGTAACGTGACAAAACAAAACAAAAAATACCCTTTGAAAAATGTCATAAGTCATAAATTGTAAGTGATAAAAACATGAAACATTTAAAAATGTATTCATTTCAAACAGGTAAAAATATCATTAGCGCGTGTTTAAGCACGTAATATACGCAAACCCTTTTCCAAGTAATTTATAAGAACTCTCTAAACTGGGTACATGTTTAATCATGTAAAATCTGAGTTCTACTCAAGTATTTAGTGTAGTAGGTATCGTTTTCCGTAAGATTTTCTTGTTCCCGGAAACAAGAAATTTAAAATTAGTATTCTCTGGAATCCTGGGAAATTTAAAACAGTGAAATTAGAAGGGAAAATATTGCAAATTTTGAGGAAAAGTGAAATAAAAATGTTTTCAAAAAAATATTGCATTTTTGATTGATTATAATTAATCAAAATAATATTAACATATTTGTATTTCATTTAATATTTGTTCAAAGAATAACATTTTAAAAACGACAGAAGACAGTAGAGGTATATGTCAATCACCTTTTTTTGAACAAAAATTTTACAATACCTTTTCACTTGCAATGGAGGTGGACTATACAATCACCAAAACATCCAACAACGCTTCCAGATTTTTTTATTATATTTCCTGTACTTTCATTACAAATATGTATTTGTAATTCGTTGTTTTAATTTCTTTGTCATCTTTGTCTTTAAGGGGATTTTGATGGAGCTTGTGGTTGATTAACTTAATCACTAAGGTTGATATATAACCCCTTTCCACATTAATTTTCGTAATTCTGTATACGTATTTCGACAGCTAAGTTGTCATCATCCGCAGATAAATTAAGCAGTGTTGCACCTGGAGAACTACGGCAATAAATACCCGTACGAAACAATTAATTCCGCACACGATCGGTACCGCTGAAAGCCAAGACGCTCGTGTGCGGAATTAATTGTTTCGTACGGGTATTTATTGCCGTAGTTCTGCAGGTGCAACACTGCTTAATTTATCTGCTGATGATGACAAATTAGTTGTCGAAATACGTACACAGAATTACGAAAATCAATGTGGAAAGGGGTTATATATTAACCCCAGTGATTAAATCTTTGTCTTTGATTATCTGACTTTTTTTTAATGTTTTTAAGTATCATCAGCGAAACTATCATACTGCCAAGAACGTGCTTATTATCCTTTTCTGATAAATCTTCACTATCATTTCACGAGTTCCTTTTTTCAATTCTATCGAATTCAACGTCTTTGTCGGATAATTTCAATTTAAACTTTGAATAAAGAATTTCACACTAGAATATAACCTATTAATTTAGGATGCGTATAGTGCCTATTATGCACATTCTGTTTCAATTTTCTATTTATTTTTAACTAGAACAATTGAAGTATTGACAAATTATATAAAGTAAAATTCTTTTTCATTGGCATATTTGAGTTTAGCCTCATTAAATGCTACGTAGAAATCCTCAAATTTATTCATAAAAAATTAAAAACAACTAGGAAATCATTGTCTCAATATTGTATGCCATTATTTTATTCTTTCTCTAATTATTTTCGTTTTAAGAAGTACGTCACGTTGGAGACTACATTACATATATCTTCCTCACATAAAGTTGTTTTCGATATGTGCAATTTCTTCATATTAACTTTAGATCCACCGTCTTGGATTATCAATTCAGACACTGCATTAATGTTTTCCGACACAACAACATTTGTGGGACGACCTTCACGAAATTCATCGTCCAAAGAACATCGTTCAAGTTTGAATTCACTATACTAAGGATATACTGTAGTTTTCGATGGTGCTTCATCACCATATAAAGAATTCAGCTCGTCGATGCATTCTTGTTGAGATATCCACGCCGAAAGTTATGAAAAATAATTGCACGAAAATGTTCGCCAGTTAATAATTCCATTTTTTCGCTGACATAAAATTTTCAAGTTACTGTCAACAATAGAAATAGCAACCGGATAATAAAACTGTCAAGGTAAATATATTGTCAAAAATGACAAACTTCACGATGCAATCAGATCGGAGGCAACACAACGGTGTTGCCAGTACCCGAAATATAAACGGCTACCCTCGTACTAAATGTATGTTATTTTTCAGAGAAAATTGGTTCCAGCAACAAGAAAATGTGCGTCCTAAGATCGCACCAAAATAAAAATAAAGGCAAAATGTACTCTCGAAACTTTGGTTGAGTTAATTTTTTAACAAGTCTGAAATTACTCGAGTCTGTTGTATAGAAAATTATATTAATGATTTTTTATTTATTTTTTGTACTTCCGTTTTATTTTCTTATTATTTAGCAATGCTATTTATCATACCATAAGTTAAACAGTATTTAATCTTATCGCGTTTATACGTGTCAATGACAAAAAACATACTCAAAATGAAACCATAATATTTTATAGTAGGAAAAATTGTAAATATTTTAAAAGTAGTCTTAAGTAATATGCTGAAATTATATTGTGTTAGGACTCTTAATTTTTTTAATCATTTTAATTGCCTTTATGAAAGAAAGTTCAACAGCATACCACGGAAGTATTAAACAATTACCAACAGAAAAATAATATAATGCGATTTTAGCGTATAAGTCGAAATCCAATTTTTTTTATTTTATAGACGACTTCATCTACCGTCAGATACGGACCTGGAGTAACCAGAGAAATAGGAATGGACATGATTAACAGAAACGTTAAAAATGTTTGCGTTATAACTGACAAAAATTTAACGAATTTATCTTCAGTCAAAGTAGCTTATGATTCTTTAACAAAGAATGGTGTTAATTTTGAAGTTTTTGATAATGTCCGAGTCGAACCGACAGATGCAAGGTAAAGATAAATGCAATAAATAAGGGGGTTAGGCAAGAAATTGCAAGTTTATAATTTTTGCTTTCTAGTCTATTAGAAGCAGCCGATTTTGCGAAATCTAAAAGTTTTCAAGCATATATCGCAATTGGTGGCGGTTCGGTGATAGATACTTGC
Source organism: Dermolepida albohirtum (assembly GCA_031893035.1). Taxonomy (NCBI): domain Eukaryota; kingdom Metazoa; phylum Arthropoda; class Insecta; order Coleoptera; family Scarabaeidae; genus Dermolepida; species Dermolepida albohirtum. The sequence continues at coordinate 38,223 of JAVIWB010003906.1, read as the reverse complement.
AAAGCAGCTAATTTATATGCTTCAGATCCTGACGCAGCATTTCTAGATTATGTTAATACTCCAATAGGGAAAGCTAAAGCTGTTAATGTTCCTTTAAAGCCTATGGTGGCAAGTACGCATTATTAAGATATTATTTCAGTATTAGCAGAGAAATCTTTAATTTTTATAGTACCAACGACGTCAGGCACAGGCAGTGAAACTACTAGTGTATGCATTTTTGATTTCAAAGAATTACATATTAAAACTGGTATATCTAGCCCTAGCTTACGACCTACGCTTGGTATAATTGACCCTTTGCATACATTGTCTTTGCCGGAAAGAGTGGTAGCATATAGTGGTTTTGATGTGTTCTGCCACGCTCTAGAATCATTTACTGCTATACCGTACAATGAAAGAACACCTTGTCCTACGAATCCCAAGCTTAGACCTAGTTATCAAGGTCAAAATCCTATTTCAGACGTATGGGCTAAATTCGCTTTGAATATTATCAATAAATATTTCGAAAGGTAATGTCAGTTCAAAAAAAAACACCTCAGAAGCCATGACTTCCTTGTAACGCCAATGGCATGGCGAACCTTTATTCATATAAACCTCTGAACTTAAAAATTTCATGGCCAACTCTGAGGTGCTTTTCTTTGAACTCATAAAAAAGTTCAATTTAATTTAAATTCGAAATATTGTTAGAGCAGTATATAATTCTGATGATCTAGAAGCGAGATCCAATATGCATTTAGCCTCTACCATGGCTGGAGTTGGTTTTGGAAACGCAGGTGTACATCTTTGTCACGGACTCTCGTATCCGATCTCTGGAATGGTTAAAACCTTCAAACCGAAAGGCTATAAGTACGTTTTAACAACAGCAATCAAAAACTCATAATCATAAATACATTTCTAGTGATGATCATCCTATTATACCACATGGTTTATCAGTGGTCATGACATCCCCGGCTGTTTTTAAGTTTACGGGACCAAGTTGCCCGGAAAAACATTTAGAGGCGGCTGAAATTCTCGGCGCCAATGTATTAAATGCTAAACGAGAGGATGCAGGGGCAATTTTGTCAGATATTGTAAGAAAATACATGGACAGGATGAATATTGAAAACGGATTAGAAGCATTGGGCTTTAAAAGCGACGATGTACCTGCTTTGGTTAAAGGTACTTTACCTCAGGTAAAGAAAATTTAAGTTTGACATTAATTCAAATTCTTTTCTTTTTTTTTATTAAAGAATCAAAAAAAAAGACAGAAGTTTCGTGACTAGTTCACTTATCGTTTCGTAAAAAAGTAAATGTTTTGATTTATAAAATATAGATTCCATATTATTCATGTAATATTATATCGCTGACCTAATTTTTCGCAGTGTTGACAATTTATTAGAAAAGTACACTGTGGTAATTACTATGCTAATCTCCTTTGGGATGTAATAAAGACGTGAAGAAATGGATATAATAAGAGGGACTATGTAAAAAAAAGTGTAAGGAGCGGAATATCTTTTTTTAACTTAATAGTACAAATAAGAGGTTCAGCTAGCTATACTGTACTGGCGAATAATTAACGAAGCTTCAAGGGAAGCTTTTTAAGAGCTTTATATAATATATTAGAGCGACACAAATAAATTTGTTTCTCAATATACTACACAAGGTAGGTGATATAAATAGCTCTGGAGCGCCTTTGCACATACATCCTTGCGCTTATGTGTAAGCGAATATATCCGTAAAGCAAGGAAGTGCGGTAATTAACGCTTCCCTATGTGCGAACCCTTTTAGCCTTATTCTGTCAAGCGAGGCTCTGATCGTACAGACTTACTCGTGTAAGCAATGTAGAAAAGGTGCACAGTAAAACCCAAAAACAGAGATTATAAAGCTGCACGGCAAAAATACATGGGGAAAAAGATAGGAAGACGGAATGAACTAGAATCATGTACACAGATAAAGACACATAAAACTGTGAGAATCAACACTGTAGAGTTAATGGATTTGATGTCCGATGGGGAGCCCCGATCAGCTAAATGGTGTAGATCTTCTAAAGCTGGTGAAACAGGATCGAGATTATATAGAGGCTAAAAGGGCAACAAGCAAATGCAAAGACGCCAAAAGATTTGATACCAGAGAGTTGAGGACCACAATAGATATGAAAAGATCGCAATGGATTAGGCTTTATGGGCACCTCTAATAATCTCTCTTCGCCTCCCCCATTAATCCATACTTATAGTACATCGATATTTCTTAAAAAACTCGTGGAAAGAAGCTTCATTTTCTTTTAACATTTATTAAATTCTACTTATGTGGGTGTGCAGTCATTCACAAAAGTTTTCGCATCCCACATGAATGTTGAAAATCATCAAATGTGAACACCCGACTATGATAAGGCATATTAAAAAACTAATAGTAGTATCAAAGCTGTCAAAACTTATTTAAATAAATATTTTGGCATCAAATGTCACAAAAGATTCAGTATACTTTATTCTAGTTTTTCTCTAAGCATTCGATGCAACGTTGCCAGCAGCATAGTTCAAAAAGTACAGTTTACCAATTCAAAACGATACAAATTTGCTGACAAGGTAATGCTTAGGAGCAATAACAAATATTTTACTTTTTTTTAAAGTTTTTCACTTATAAAATGTTAATGTAAACACTTAACATCAACATATTATTTATTATAAAATATTATAACACATTTTTAAGGTAATTAAATAAGCTTTCATACATACAACAGAAATTTTAAAAATGTACAAATTTTTAAGAAGTAAAGGAAAAGTACAAAAGTTGTGACGATAATACTACCATCACAATTTCATACGGGTCTTGTGCTAAAGTACAAATTATGGCAACACTGATTTGATGTACTTACAAAGTTGAGTCGCAAAAGTAAAAACAAATATTTTATTTGTATTACCTACACGAACTTCACTTTCAATATCAATTCCGCTCACCCTTTTGGGTGGCGCTTATTTTAAAATTTCGAAATTTTTGTATTTTCCAAGGACATTCTGTGTGTTTTATATTAATGCGTAAGGGATAATGCACAGTATAATTTAAAAACTCGTACATATCGCATGCCCATACTCTTCCGAATCTCCTCATTTCCCACTGCCTGATAAATCCGACCACTGTACAGCTAGAATACGTTAAGTAATAAAAAAGGAATTTTTCTGGATATACCTTGCGATATGTGTGAGTTAATAATAAAACTGGACAAAGAAAAGAAATCCCTGAACCAACAGCCAAATTTATCGTTTCAGAGCATAATAAAAAGAAATCAAAATATCCGGAAATGTTGAAATTGCTTCGAGAAGTGAGCATCCAAATGTTCTAAATGAGCACGATCCTCTGGACCTTTGGATGCCCACTTCTACTGTTACAAGCGCAGTGAGTTTAAATTCATGGATAAATGTATCGAAGATAGTCGTCCAGGCCGTTACGCTATGTGTGTGAAAAATATTTATTTTTGTGAAGCTAAATTATTGTTAAGGCTAGGATGAGGGAAAGAAGTCACACGTTGGTGCGTCAAATTATTAATGATGTGGTATTAAAAATGTTGACACTAAGATGTGAAGAAAATAAATAAGGTTGATGTGTTCACGGTTACAATTATGAGGAAAAAATGGTCAACTAATTCATGATGAGCGTTAAAAGTCCAGAACATATGGAAAGTTGAAAAAAATGTTAAAGCTTTGGTTAGATTAAAAATTAATAAAGCGAAACAATATGTATTTAAAAAATCTAAAGGGTGTAATGAAGCAGCAGAAATAAAATATAACAGGATAATTAAAAACGCGATATAATTAAAGAGATTATGATAATGTGAAAAATATCATTAGAAGCTTAGTCGCGAAAAGTACTTTAGCATGCTATGTCACCCAACTTACTTTATTATGTAATCGTTATCCAATAGGGTGAACCCTTGGTAAGAATTATCTAACAATTATGCATTTGACGAGCAGTAAATAGTAAAGTAAGTTTGGAAGGTAATCATAATTAAAAATTAAACTAAATATAATAATAAAATTAATATTTTAGAAAACGAACTACCTGCAAGTATGTTTCGTGGTATGTACGGATTTCTTAGAAAAGAGACCGTAGTTTATGATCGATACCTTGTTACAAAGAAATTTCTTGTTGGAAATATTTGTAACATCGTAAAGGTTGTCTTAAGTACGATTTTTAGAAAGTTTTTGAAGTCGATTTATATGAAAAAAAAATTGAAAACGTGATTATAAGAATTCTGACGATATATAGGGTAGTAAGAGTAGAATTTGATACTAAAGAGAAAGTTTTAAATATTATTTTTGATATGTGTAAACTATTATGACATTCGACTTTTAGAAAATGTAGTTCAATAATTGAACAGAATTATTCTAAATCCTTTTAAAAGGTACTTTTATGAATGTTTGAATTATGTACTGATTAGGGTCTCTTTATTTTTTTTAAAGTTATTTCCTGTTTGGACAAAAATTCAAAGAATGCAGTATTTGATTCATTTTATTGAATTTTTTCTATATATGTACCAATTTTTTAGGAACGCATTACCAAAATGGCTCCATGCACTCAAACACACGAGGATCTAGCGGGATTATTCGAAAATTCAATGAAAGTATATTAAATAATTAATAAAATTGTATTCAATACTCTTTGTATATCTACATTTTGACATGATTATTACATTAAATATATGTTTTATATATATATATATATATATATATATATATATATATATATATATATATATATATATATATATACATATATACATATATATATATATATATATATATATATATATAATATAACGTACATCAAAAGCTTGAAACTTTCCTTTTCTTTTTAGTAGCATGTTTGTGCACAAGATGAATACTGGAAATTGTTAATAAACATGAATACTGTTCAATAATAAAACAATAACAAAAAAAATAGGTGAACATAGGTATTTAAGTTCTATGTGCAACAAAATGTCTCTCATATACACCAAATGGGAAAAACATTTATTCCAAAATAAATAAATACATCTAAATTATTTGTAAACAATATTTATATGTATATATGTACAAAAAACGACTTATACAGGATAATTTAATGCATTTCACGTTGAAGGAACATTCTTTTAAACGTATATAGGTAACATATTTTTTTAATGTGCGTAAAAATAAAATGCCCGATACATTCCGTACTCTTGACACTATTGACATCTTTTAGGGTATTTTTACGTAAATTAATTCGAACGCAAACTAACTGCGTGACGGACGTGATTCTTACCACTACACCACAATACGATACTTATGAATTACTTAAAAAAAATTGCGTGCTTTAAATTAACCTGTATAATATTTAAATATACTAAGTTGTCGCCCGATTATTTATTTATATATATATATAATGTAAATAGACTTTATTCTTTCTTTGGTTTAGTAAATATATATATACTTTTCAATGTATATGTATGTATATTAGCGGCAAAAATTTATAATACATAAGTTAATTTTTTCCTACAAAAATATAACTATATTCACACAAACATGCCTTAAACTCAAAAAAGTCACTACGTAAGTGACATATATGTATATATAGGTACATCAGTCAATAGTATCATTCGAGGAACAATTATTAGACTGATCTTTTTCTTTTACTACATGATTTATAATACAAAAAAAAAATCAAAAGCTTTTCTCACATTGAAACAATCACAATGAATTTATATTTTTTCTTCCACCTATTCAATTTCCTCTTTAAACGTCATCGATATTTTTACTTTTCCCGCAATAGAGACAAATTTTAATAATTATTTTAACATATAAATAGAACAAGTAACAATACATCTTATAACTTTCATTTTTATGTATATAAAATACAAAAATAAATCATTTATTACAGATATTTTTTTTTCTCAAAGGTATACAATAGCAAAGGCTAAATACGTCATCTACAAACTGGTTGTGATGTCAAATAGGTACATAAATTATTTTTTCAAAAATATTACACATAAAGCTGCGGATTATTATACCCTATAAGCATGTTTAATAAGACATACGTTTGTTTTTTTTTTGAATATTTGGAATTAACCAATTCATTAGTTCGAACACCTAATAAAATTTCATAAAATATCAGAAGCGAATTATTAAAAATTGATCTGCTCTAAAAAAGGTAATGAGCCACATTGTGCAAAAAGGCAAAGCAATTTAATCGATATTTGAAAATATCAAGGTCGAATTAAAACTTTTTTTTATATATGTTTATTTAACTTGAACATCTTATATTTCCGAACTATGTAAAATGAGGGCCAATGTATGTAGATAATTTAAACACACTTATATGATCGCTTATTAACTATACTTACAGAACATACATAAAAATGATATAAGAAACTAACTATTTAATATCGTTAATTGCATATTTAATAATATAAAATTAAATCTGGATCAGAATTATAATCCAGTCTCTGTTCAAATTACTTACAAAATACATTAAAATGTACTATGTAATGTAAGCGAAGCAAAAAATCGCTAAATGCCAAACATTTACGTTCTAAGAAACAGGTTTCTTCATGTGCTTATTACTATACACATTTAGTTAACATAGTTTCTATATTTTTTTGATTAAGTGAAATAAAGAAAAGAAATGTAATACTTGTATATGTCCATAAGCAAATATAAACAAATTAGTACTCTGTGGGTTGTTAAATAAAAGGGAACTCTACAAAAACATATTTTTGTTTAATGAAAACAGAAATGGGTGACCAATTCAAGATGAAAGTTTCAAAGTGGATTGAGAACAAAGAATAGATTTATTTATAAAAAAAAGCCTGGAAACCAGAAGTAGGCCTAGAACTAAAATCAGGTAATTCGACCTCATACTAGACGTGTTTGATAACACAATAATGTGAAAAATGAGAAATAAATATATGTAGGAGAAGAAATGGAAACTGTCCCATAATAATCAGGAATGGTAAAATATCATTCAAGGAAATATCTCAATTGGAGGACAATCTATGTAAATAGGAAAGAACAAAACGAAATACCACCTTTTTGCCAATCATTAAAGGACGATTAAATAGTGCAAATTGACGAAGAATTTAAAATTTATATTTCATTACGAAATTTTACAAAATACCTACAATAATACAAGTTTTATGTCCGCTAAGAAATTTGAACTGAGACGGTATTTATTGAATTTCTTGCCGACTAAAACTAAAACAAAATTGAAATTTAGAGTTTGTTCATGTACTTTTTTTATATTAATCAGAAGCCTTTAATCCGTCTTTCATCCAGCAGATTGTAACAAACATCCTACGTAAAATCCTTCTAAAAAATATTTCTTCATTTTAAGAGAGCTCTTATTATATAATATTAAAAAAATAATAGAATTATTGAAACTTGGGCCATTTTATCTAAGATCAATAATTATATCACAGCAAAATTGAAAGAATACGTATTAAATATTGAAATACTATTTAAAAATGGTGTTCTTTAATCTCCAAGTGAAAAATAATAAATAAAATAAATCGCATGTATTTGAAAAGTACTTACAATCGTTTTGTCTCGTTAATCGTTTTCTTTTGCTTATAACAAAAAATATTTTCCTTTAAGCGTACATTTTCTTTTTTTTTATACAATTAACGAGTTTATTTAAGTAAATAGGTTCAGGAAAATATTGCCTCGTTAAGCTGTTCTTGTAGAAATATAAATTTCATCCAAACAATGTAACAATATAAAAATTTATTTATGAAAGACAGCTAATCTATTTTAATATGAATTTTTCATTAAAAAAATCATTCAAATATCGAAAATTAGTTCCGATATATTTACAAAGTAACCAAAACTTTTAAAACATTATTATCACTATATGTACGTAGAATAAAAGGACCTTCCTTTCTTTATTAAAAAAAATAATAAATCTGAAAAGTACGAAGAATTTTTGGTGTTGTTCTTATTATCATTTAATAAATGCAAATTTTAGTATAGTTTTCCCACCGAAATCTGTCATTATACTTTACTGATTACTACTTTTAGAGAACCCAAATTAATAGTGGCGACTAGTGACCCTTTCTTTTTTCTGTTATATACGAAGACAAAAAGAAATCAAGCGTGCTTTTGTTCATTATATATCTTTAAAATAAACACAAAAGAATGTACAATTACTCTTGAATGCATTGATGACGCGACTAGCCCAACATTTTAAAGCATGGAAACGAACATTATTTTTATCGTTTCAGTTGTGATTTCCTCTAATGCTTTTGTGTTTAGTACTTTGTGAGTAAATGTGGAAATGGATTTCTGCATTTCGGTGCCCCATCTCAACTGAAATGCTTAAAGATTAAACAAGAGATGACCGCGAATATATAGTAATTATTCAGAGTGAATTCTTAATTATTCACTGCAGTTGTAAGAATTCGTATTTCTATGCAAATGATACTGGTTTAAACTGTTGAAAATTGACAAATATAGGTTTCAAGTTGATATCGCGTTTTAATTTCCCCATGGCCTTATTAGATAAATACAGATATGTAGGTATGTATATGATATATGTACACATGCGTAATAATAAACTATATTTTTATACAGCAAATGGTGTATATGGAAGTCGTTTATATACAGTAGTGTGAATATGTTTTAGACTAAACATAAAAAATTATATTTAGGTACTGAAAGAATATCCAATATTGCACACACATTAGCGTAGTACCTGTTATTACATTCATTATGTAGTAATTAGGAATATAAAAGAAGAATCGCTTGCAGCTAAAGTAAACTTTAAATTCCTGCTGGGGATAATAAATAATCCAATATTTTAACTTACACAATTACTTTAGTATGCGATATAATGTGAGCATGTACAATTTGTACCATGAAATTTAAGGTTTTTTTATCCAAACTACTATTTTTAGTGCTATTTTATTTAAGTTATGTCAATTTCGTGAAGTTTTCGTGTTTATACAGTGTTTAAATTTCCATAATGGGATGAATACCTATTGGATAACGCAACAGACTAATAATGTTGAACAACGACGGACCGCAGTGACAACTGAAAACTTAAAAAGAGGAATTAGGGAGTTAATAAAAAAATTTTCGCGGAACAGGTTCTGTTGAAGATACACCAAAGAATGGAACGGATTCCTACAGTTGACACCCACAAAAGGTATCTAAAAATACAGTCTTTGCGAAATCTCCACAAATCTAAAGAACTAGCAATAGATCTTAAAACTGCGGGGAGGGGGGTCAGTGACTGCTTCCCGTATTAGAGGACGTTTAATTAGGCAAGGATAAGTCCTTGCTTAATTAAACGTCTTCAAATACAGGAAGCAGTCACTGACAGTGGTTTGCGACACAACACATCTCTTAAGAGAGATGTGTTGCTATTCACAAACCATTCTTTCGTCAGGGTAATAAACAAAAGTGTTTGCGGTATGTAGAACAACATCTGCATTTAACTGCAAAAATGTAGAACCAGTAGTAGAAGACGTCAGTATGTTCGTGGGAAAAAGGGAAAAGCGTACAACCCCGATGTTTACAATACTGAATGTGTCTTAGTATCGGGTTGTATTTTGGCAAACGGACCGGGAGATTTAATAATAGTTAATGGAAAATTAACAGCAGAACGTTGTCGTGATATCCTAAGGGAGTATGCTACACCTTCTGGACGGCGATTAATTAGACACAATTTTATGTTTCAACACAACAATCCCAAACATTCATCGCGATTTGTTAAAAACTACCTTCAACTTTCCGAAGGAGGCCCGACCTAAATATCAAGAAGCAAGTGTGAGAGTATCTTGATCGGAGAAGAATGAAATGCTGCCAAAAGGTGTTCAGGAATGTTCGAATATTCGAGTACTGCAAGAAGAATGGACAGATATTCCGAATGAATGCCGCTCAAAACTATACGAATCAATCAATATCAATTGATATATTGTTAATTAATTGTGTATTCGTGTTCTGTAATGTTTGTAAATTCATTAAATATAAAAATGCCAACCAACGTTTGCGTTTATTTTTTTTAAATTTCCCGATTCGAGATTTTATCCAATTTATGGTCTAAAACATAGTCACACTACTGTATATACTACTAACTCAACCACGACCTTATTTTTCAGTGATTATAACCACCGTTAAAAATCTCCGTTTGCTTTTTTTCACTCTGAATACAAAATCATTAAAACCATCTCTAACACTGACAAATTCTCATTTTAATGTGCCAAAGTACTCAAACATTTGGTCATCATGATTTCGTTTAAACGTATTTTAAAAGGTAATTTTGATGGAGCCTGTTGTTGATTAACTTATTCACTGAAGGTTGATATATAACCCCTTTCCACATTAATTTTTGTATTCTATATACGTTTTTCGACGACTAAGTTGTCATCATCAGCAGATAATTAAACAGTGTCGCACCCGGAAAACTACGGCAAAAATACCAATTCGAAAACAAATTCCGCAAATTGCGTTTTGGCTTTCCATAGTTACAGATCGTGTGTGTAGTTTTCCAGGTGCGACATTGTTTAATTATCTGCTGCTGATGACAACTTAGTTGTCGAAATACCTATACGAAATACGAAAATTAATGTAGAAAGGGGTTATATATCAGCCTTCAGTGATTACGTATATTATAATTTTGTAATTTTAATGTTAGGAATAGTTGTCAGCCTTGAAAAATAGGGAATACTTTCAAGTATAATTGTAAAAAGTTTGCATTTTCACATTATCTTATTATATTGATTAGTTCCTTTAAATAATATCACTATGTTGACTTCTTAAAAATTGGGAGTGATGTGTTAACATTTAAAATTTTATATTGAATCTAAAAAGTTCCTAGTTTCTTCTTTCCGTTTCATTTTAAATTATACTTCGGAAATAATTCTAATTAAGCATATCACTCTAAGTATACTTAAATACGTTCCTATTACATACACCTAATTAAGTTATTTGGTAACAAAACGAACGTTATAAAATGTACACGAGAATATGGAGTCCGCTCTGTTTCTTCCTTATCTTTTAATACTTATATTTTTTTACTATCCTTCACATACTTCTAGTCTTACACAAGTAACAATGGCTCTAAAGTATGGCGTTGATCTATTTAATTCGACTGTCCGTTGGAAATTTAATTTATATACAAGTGAAAAAACGTGTTACCAACTTAAAAAAAGTATTACTATTATTTGGGATAATAATAATAATTATAAAGGAAACATTAAAATAATACAGTATCCTTGCTGACTATGAAGTACCCCTCAACTAATCGGGCAACATGTGAACGAAACTTATGGGAAACATTCCTCTCCTATCTGGTTCGTGTTCCACCATACCCTCCATCCAATTCTCGTCATCTGTGTGTTCATTCGTAACAATAATTATTTCACCTTCCTTAAACGATAATTCATCGTCGTTATCGGCTTGGCAGTCGTAAAGGGCCCTACATCTTCGTATACCACTACCGTTGGGTGTGTAGGATAGTCGGACGCCCATCGGCCGTGGCGATGACAGAGATCCCATAGAAATTGGACTAGATGTTAATTTATGTGGTGGTGAATCCGACGCCTAAAATAATTTTATCTTTTTATTAAATCATAATAGAAAATACGTATATATTAAAAAAAAGCTATTAGAAGCCTAGCCTATAATTTGATAGACTAATTGTATTACTACAATTACAGTCCAAATAGCAGGAAAAAATGGTTTGTTTCCTGATGGAGTAACACAGTAAACTTGATTAATATGACCGAGCGAGCCCCAGAGGGGACGACGCGCTTGAACTTAATACGCATTACAGATTTTTAGATATTTTCTTCAAACATCCAAAATACCTAAAAATGTCTAGATCAGTCTCAATTAAATATATATACCATAAACAATTTGATGTGCCTGTAGTTGACAGCACAAAAATCTTTAGATTGGAGCAAAGTATTCTGTTGCCAATTGGAACAGTTTAAACACCAAATCATACTTTCGATCCCGTGATCGTGACAAGTCGAAAGACTTACAACACAGTTGAACACTCGTGACAAAAAAAAGCTGCTGGCAGATGACATTGCTCATTCCATATGTGACTCAGAAGTGTCTGTACAGATATGAATAAACTATTACAGTGTTACAAAATCACTAAACGGTTTCATAGATTGTGTATAATCAGCAGTGACAAGACAAAATAAGACAATTACGAATCTGTTTAAGATAGAGGAAAATTACTTTATACATCAGGATCGATCTAAGTTAACAGCGAAATGTATAAAATCCACATGTTGAATCTATTATATCATTAAAAAAAACTGTATTTAAGGTAATATTTTATAACAATTTTGGTTGAAATAGATTTAATATGTTCACAAGCGAGGACTTTTTCATACAAATCCTGACCCACATAATAAGGAGGCGTTTTCCAACGCGTTGTAGAACACCTGATTAAAGTTCATATGCAAGAGCGGCTCAACATGCCAAATTTTGCAGTTTTACATATTAGGAGGATAGTTCTATAACTACGTAGTCTAACGCAGAGATGGCGCGAATTCGGCGTAATCTTCTTTACCAATCTCCAGAATCACTCTTTATTGGGGTAATATAACATCATAGAGCGATCAATTGATCTGTGTTTGATAGTGCGCCAAAGTGAACGCCTCGTGTGATTTTGTAAATAATAGAAAAGCCGGGTTGCGTGCAGTAACACATGGATCAATAAGTCCCGAGACTAACCCATAGATGGCGCTCGTAGTAAACCAGTAACCACGTCTTTCTAGAGTACTAACCTTTGCTTGAAACGTGTCAAAATTTTAAGTCGATCGGACCAGAAACAGCTGAGTTATCGAGGTTGGAGTAAAGTCGTTTTGTAGTTTGTTTAAACAATGGAAAAAACCGAGTTTCGTGTTCTGATAAAACATTGTTTTTTAATGGGTAAAAACACCACGCAAGCATAACAATGGATTGAAAAATGTTACCCGGACTCTGTCCATCAAAAGCAACGATTTGTCGGTGGTTCGCCGAGTTTAAACGTGGTCGTACCGACACAAATGACGCGGAACGCTCGGGTAGACCTGTGGAAGCCGTTACACCGGAAAATGTGAGTGAAGTGACAAAAATTATAATGAAAGATCGTAAAGTGAAGCTCCGTGAGATTGCTGAGATGACACAGATATCATATGGAAGTGTATTTACTATCCTTCATGAAAAATTGTGCATGAAAAAGGTTTTTTCCAAGTGGGTGCCGCGATTGCTTTCGATGGAACAAAAACAGCAACGAGTCGATGATTCAGAAAGCTGTTTATCGCTATTTACTCGCAACAAAAAAGATTTCTTGCGTCGTTACGTGACCATGGACGAAACATGGATACATCACTACACTCCAGAGTCGAAGCAGCAGTCATCTGAGTGGCGCACAGCTGGCGAAAGCCGTCCGAAAACGCAGCAGTCAGCTGGCAAAGTCCTGGCGTCAGTTTTTTGGGATACACATGGCGTGATTTTCATTGACTACCTCGAAAAAGGTAAATCGATCAACAGTGATTATTATATTGACTTACTGGTGCGTTTGAAGGAGGAAATCGCAAAAAAACGACCGCACATGCAGAAAAAAAAATCCTTTTTCACCAAGACAATGCACCCTGCCACAAGTCGATGAAAACAATGGCAAAATTGAACGAATTGGGTTTTGATCTGCTTCCCCACCCCCCATATTCGCCAGATTTAGCCCCCAGTGACTACTGGCTCTTTGCTGATCTTAAAAAAATGCTCCAGCGAAAAAAGATTTGGCTCAAATGAGGAGGTCATCGCTGAAACTGAAGCTTATTTTGAAGCGAAAGATAAATTTTTTTATAAACATGGTATTGAAAAATTGGAAAAGCGTCGGAACCATTGTATCACCCTAAAAGGTGATTATGTTGATGAATAAAAAAAAATTTTGCAAAAAAAATGTTGTTTTCATTGTTAGTCTCGGGACTTATTGATCCATGTGTTAATAAAGTATCTTCACTTGAAAAACTCCAATTGAAATTCAAGCAGAGTTGGAATCGGTATAATTACAGTCCGCTCCTTCGTTTTCAATTGTTATATACTGGGTTTCCGAATTTAATAGCTATTTAAACGTGATTCATGGACATACAATGAAGACAATTCTAATTTGGACTATCGTTGGAATAAATGTGTTAAACGAACAAGAGCACGAGCACTCTACAAGCATTGCTCCACGTTAAAGCACTTCAGCTTGAATTTGCCGAAGATATGGCTAACGTCATCAACTACGGCGAAAGGTTAATAATAAAATATTATACAAAATATTAAATTCAGCGTACATTTAAGAATGATAATGTACATTTTAGAAGTGGATAGATAGGTGTTATTTTTGAATTATTAACCATTCTTTTGCTATAACGACTGTTCCTATTTGAAGTTTTTTTTTAATTATTAACCATTCTTTTGCTATATTGACTGTTCCTATTTGATGTTTATAAAAACAAATGCTTTATCTTTGTCTTATTATGTATATTAGTACTATTAATCTCCTCAAAAGAACAATGTATCGAACTCAAATCACCTTATATGTATATTATGCTATTCTTTTATGTATAATACTTCAAGAAATTGTTTATTATTAAAAGGAACAATATTAAATACACATTTTGAATGTTATAAGAACGAAAATAGAAATAATTAACTATGTTATTGTTGAAAGCTTTCCTTTTATAATAGAACAGCAATCTAATTACAAAATCTTAATTAGTAGCACATAAATCATATTTATATACACACCAATATCACGTAAAATATCCGATTTTTTTAAATTTTTGCACATACTTTTACACGTTCATTTTCAACAACTGAAATGAAATTTTAACAATCTTGAAACAAATTCTAATACTGGCCAACAAAAAAGAAGTAGTCATTGATATTGGACATTGAACTAGTTTAAACAACAGAGCAAATACACGTTTAATTTTTTGTAGACATGGTGCAACATGACCATGACATTAATTGCATATACAAAATTGTATTTATTTTTGTGAAAGAATGACTTTAGCTACGATGAAATAAAAGTAAAAATTTGAAACCCTGAACTTGTGGAACCGCGAACTTTACTTTTCACAGAGCCTCAAGGTTTTTAATAATATAGATTTCGCAAGCATTGTGTGCAGCTTATGTCACTCGCAAAATTGTCTCAAGTCTGGTCAAAAAGCTTCTTCTTTGAGACATAATGCTTCTGTATATCAAACTGGATCATAGAAAAAAAAATTTCAAGATAGTGAATCGCCAAAGTTTTTAAATATCTCAGAGAGATGTTTCTAGAAGAGAAGCTGGAAGGTACTTTTATCAGATCTCAAAAAGGACATTTAGTGCATGATATAAACATACGAAACTCGATTAGCAATGATTACAAATCTTCACTAATTTCTTGGATATGTTTGCTAGGATGTTTCCATTAAGAGATGTGAAAAACCGTTAGTGAAATTTGAAAGAAGTTTGGGATTTAGAAGAGATTCCTCTTTTACATTTCATGTTAATAAGCTTCTACTCTGTTATAAAACCTAGCTTTCTTCTAGAGTGATGTAATCTGCTGCTGCATTTGTATCCAGTTTAAATTATATTTTATTTCATTTGGTAGTATATTTAGCTCTTTTCTACATCTACTTTGATATTACAAAACATTTTAAATGAAATATAAGTTAGAGCTAATATGAACGCCGTTTCCTACTAAAACATTACGTTACTTTTAGCACAGGATGATAAAATCAAAAGTTGCAATTTGTTGACCAGTTGTTCTACGTTCTACATATTTTATTATCATAGAAAAATGATCTTCCACTTTAAAATGTTTAAGATTGGATAAACATGCCAAAACTGGATTGGTTTCTCTCCGTGCCAAAACAGGATATTTTACGTATCTTACTCTGTACATAAATCATGCAGAAAAAAAGAAAACCGCATGCCACACACAACAGGTGTTTACCAGAATGGTCACATCATTCCCTTTTGACAAATTCGCCAAACGATAATTGTATTTCCTCTGCAAACAATTTAGCTCAATATTCTAACATGGAAAGGATCGTTGTTAGTTAACTTTTAAATTGTTAATATTATGAATAATGTTTGAAAGACGGTCAGGTAGAAAGAGTCATCCAAAGTATATTATATATATATATATATATATATATATATATATATATATATATATTCTCGTTTTAACTTTTATAAATTATTCGCTTACCCTTCTAGGAGGTGGTATTGGATTATGCATTATTCCCGTTTCCAACTCGGAATTCATTGACGAAATGCTTTCGGTAGACCTTCCGTTAGAAAGACGAGGACTCGGTGCCGGAGGCGGTGGATTCTGTGGCCTCTTGACTAAGCCAATTTTATCATTTTTTGGGTCATGGGGTATGACTAGTTTACCTGACGATAATCAAAGAAAACAATACGATGTTTAGATAAGATATAAAATCAAAAGTGAACAAATAAAACTTTCTGACTGTTTAAATACCTACCTATATGTATCACAGATCGAGTGCCAGAACTTGAATCACTGCTTGGTGAACGTTTATGAGTATGACTAAGCGTGTGGTAGCCCGCTGCTACAGGATCGGATGGTGTTCGACTATGACTGTTTGGTAAAGTACCGTACATAGAGCCAGAAGGCATTTGCATACCACCAGATGGCGGTAATGGTGCTGCTCGTTTTTTTAAACTCCCGTGTACGTTTGCTGAAAAATTGTATTAAAGAAATATAAAAAAACGCTACGTTCTTAACCAGACTTTATTAAAAAAGGGTTTTAACAAATTATTAGGGATTTACGTGGGGACAGTTAACATGTAAAGGAATAGCATGAGCGTCGATAAGGCTGCAAAAAAAATAATTAATGTATTTTATCATTTATTACGAAAAAATATATATAAAACTAAACTTCTACTGCCAAAAGATAAACATTCTTTCATAACAGATATCATTTTTGTTGTTGTACTTGCGAGGTCATTGACATTATTTAGAAAAAATGTAAAAAATGCTAAAAATGCCAGACAAAAATACAAAACAAAAAGAAAGCACATTTAACTGCATTCAACGAAATGACCAGAAACTAAGTATTGCTAAATTATTTACCAAAAAAGCTCAATGAAAAATAAACGGAATGCTAAAATTACGGTATAACAATTGAAACTATTCTAATAAGTAAATAGCATTTGCTGAAATCAATGAGTGTGTAATATATTAATTTGGTCCAGTCTAATTCTGCTATATTCGACTCACTTTTAACAGTGATTTTTATTTATTTCAAAATAGTAATAGTGGCACAAACTTTAAAATCAATTAACACTACTACGACATTATGAATTCACTTAATGGTTTAGACTGCAAGAAATAAATAAAGTAAAATAAAACAGTACCGACGCCCATGGATGATGTGCGATACATTTCATAATGAACATACCAATCACAGGTTTCCGTGACTGTGGTGGTGGGGGTGGTGGCATATGCCAGTTGTTACTATTAGGGCTACTACCTGATTGTAAACTATCACACGTAGACGATCTAGATCGAAGTGTCACAGGTGAATCACCTCCTCCCGTATAACTGGGCGGTCTTGAACGATTCTTTTTTTCCGGCGTCAGCGAACCATTCTAAAATCGAAAGTGTAACAAAAAGGAAGCATGGATTTATTTAAAATTTCGCACCCTATCATCGATTACGGTTTCATCATCTGAGAAATCTGTCGAGCCATCATCGTGCGATAGATTCCAGTCTATATTGATGTTGTCGAATAAATTTTTCTGACGAGTGGCAGCGTTCTGTAAGAGTTCTTGACACGTGAGATGCCTCAGTTCTTCAGCAATATCCAATGCAGTCTTATTTTGTGAGTTTACTATTGTTGTATCAGCACCGCTCCTCAAAAGTAACTTCATGCATTCGACTTTATCGTATAGAGCTGCTAAATGTAAAGCGGTATTACATCCTACTCGCTCTGGTGATAATGGTCGAGCCGTTGCTTTGTTCAGTCCGTGACATGACATATTTTGTATTAAGAAGTCTACAACTGGTAGTGTTTTCGTAGTAGCTAATGTCACAGCCCTATGAAGAGCAGTTTCCTTTTCGATGTTTTTCTAAAAATTTCCACATTGCAGCTTTTTCGATCTTCTATAATTATAATATATAACTTACGAGTGAAGGAAACGGAGCGTTTAGATCGACATTCTCGGCAAACGCTTGCAGTAACATATTTAATTCTCCATTATTGACGGCATCTTCTAATTCCCTAAATTTCTCTTCTTCAGTCTGACATGTTTTTAATGCGAAACATTTATCTACATATTTGGCCCTAATAAAATTAAATCGATCGTCCCTGGAAAAGCAAGTATTTCAAAAAAAAAGTTTAGAATTTTCTAAAGGAAGAATGTACCACTTGAATTTGGAATGGCAAAGCGTTTTACTATTGTTGCAATAAATGTTTATAATATTGGAAATCGGAACTTCTTTGTTCTGTAGGTAATTGTTCATTTTTGTGATTCATCAGCAACTTTTTAACACTAACTAAGATTAATGTAATGATCTTATATAAGAACCAAATTGCAAACACATTCTCTATCTACAACAGAGTGGTGCAGAGCTAACTGATACATTTCAAACTTGCATATTTTGCAGGTGGTAGGATAGAGAAAAAAACGCCAGTCGGAAAGGAACGCTGGTGCGTACACCCTTGTGTTACTTCAGTTCGTAGCTGTTGCGAAACTAAGATTGCATTCTTTTAGAAAACGCTTTAATATTAGCCGACATAGTCAGGTACCGGAAGACATTGGTTTAGATGAAGAAGTTTGAAGATAATGTGTGTGATGAATGAAAGTGTGTTAAATGTACATGAGTTGAAGAGCTTTTAAACTCGGTCCACGATGTTCGACGCGCCAGCAATCTCACATTTTAACCGTGAGTCGACGAACGCTTAAGGTTAAATTTCATCCTTAAAAAAAATTGTAAATTATTCAGAAACTTAACTCCAGAGGGAAGGAAGCACGAGTTACTTTCTGCATTGTCATGATTGATTTGCCAAGAGAAAATCCTGACAGCTTGAATAAGTTATTCATGATGCACGGTTACGTCAAAACATGAACTGATTTCCAATGAATCCTAAAGAGCTACATGACTACTCGTGCACTCTGTCAAAGAGACGTTTTAGTGTGGAGTCAGCGTGTTTAGAATTGTAGGCCCATATTTTTTTAATTATGATGAAATAGTGATTTAATTCAGAACGAGATGAAGCTATATTGAAAAACTTTGTTGAATCTTACTTCTGACAACCTGGTATTGACAGTATGACCGATGTTTGTCAACTATTCAAAAATTCTCGTTTTAGAGACATTGCTTAGCCTGCTCGGTCATCCGATCTTAGGGTCCCATTTTTTTTTCTATGGGGATTCTTGGAGGACTGTGCCTTCCAGAGACGTGTTGTGAACCATCAAAAACTCAAACAAACTAACAAAGGTGCGACTATTAACGAATTACAAGGAGTGCATGCACGGCAACTTCTGAAAGCGCTTACAATAGTGCGTTGACTTCAATGGAGGCCATCCTTCTGATACCATTTTCAAGAAGCAAACTTGTAAGGTTTAGATAATAAATAGTGTGTTACAGAATAAATTATATGTTTCATTATATTTATAAATTTTCACTTTACTTTTCCTGTTTCAATTACATAATCTATGATCATTTGAAATATGTCAATCGGTTCTATGATGATTTACCTCAGGGGTGACAGAGATATTGACGATTTAAATTTACTTTGCGTAGAAGTAGGTAATGTTGGTAATATGTATCTACAAACTAAATGTTTAATTGATAGGGACACCTATAGTAGGAAAAGGAAGAAACATTATTAGTTCTTCAAACTGTATACCACAGGATATCGGGGAAAATAGCAGATGAAGAATATACAAAATCGTTATATGTACGTTCCTTTGTCCCGGAAATAGATGAGTGTAAAATTGTGAAGGAATTCGAATGCATTGGCAAAAAATTTTCATTGAAGTTAATCGTTTATCTATTGTTGATATTGCAAAGTCTTCTACTTCGAACACGCATTCTGGACCTCCCAATCGCTAATCCACATCGCAACAAACAAAGAACATTTAGAAGATGACAATCTCGTCGAAACGTTTATCCAAAGTACGTCTCTCTCCAGGAATTCAACATGACAAACACAATACCTATATATAACATTTCTAATAGGGACATAACAATTTTGTCTTTTAATACGAATGCACTCTTGAAAATAATGGTGAAGTTCACGAACGCGCAATGTTTGGAAATTATTAAAAATTACTACCGCAATTCTGAGTCGGTGGTCGCAACTCTTAAAAGCGCTTACCCCAATTTTCGGTCGTAATAATCGTCTCACCAAACAGGCGTGCGTACTATAGTGGATAAATTCAAATCAAAATTTTCACTATTGGATGTTCCTGTGCCAGTGAGACAAGTACCGAAAATATCGCAGCTGTAAGTGCTTCGGTTCGAAATGAACCAAATCAGTCGATTCCAAGTAGTTCACAGGAATTGGAAACCTCTCAAAACCACATTGTAGCGAATTTTGTGTAAATATCTTGGCTTACACCCGTACAAGATCAAATTAGCTCAAGAATTGAAGCCTCTTGATCATTTGAAGCGCCGAAACTTCTCCGATTGGGCTCCGCTAAAGTTTGAAGAAAATCATCTTCAGCAATGAAGCTCATTTTTGGTTTAATGGCTTTGTCAATAAGCAAAATACGCGTTATTGGACAGCAACAAATCCACAAAAAGTGACCGTGTAATGTGAATTTAATGTCGGAGATGTGATTGGCCCATATTTTTTCATCGATGAAAATGATCGCCATATTACGGTCAATGGAGTTCGTTATTATGCCATGTTGGAAGACTATTTTTAGCCAGAATTGGATGGACTTGATTTCAGTGACATGTGGTTCCAACAAGATGGTGCCACATGCCACACAGCTGGTCAAACAATTGATCTATTAAAGGGAAAGTTCGCTAACCGTGTAATCTCGAGAAATGATCCGGTCGAGGCCACGTTGCTCATGCGATTTAACGTCATTGGATTTCTTTTAATGAGGTTACGTTAAATCGTTGATTTATGCCAACAAGCCAAAAACGGAGGAGCTCAAGACGATATCAAACGCGACCGATATGTGTGGAAGAGTTGTGGAAAATTGGCTCTTAAGAAACAATCGCTACAAACGTGTTCGCGGTGGTCATATGAACGAGATTGAATTCCATAGTTAAATGTAACATATGTACTGCACTTGGAATAAATTTCAGTCCAATATCTCAATTATTCTATGTTTTATTTAAATACAAAATTTTTATGTCCTTATTGAAAGACCCGATATGTATGTGTATATATATATTTAATTCCTCATTTAGGTCTTTGCTCGTTTAACTTCGTATTAAACAAGAAAACAAAGCCAAAATTTATTCTTAGAAATGGACTTCTCAAGAAGGAGCTGCAGGAAATCAAAGCTGAGAAAAATAAACCACATCACATCAGTGGAGCGAAGCTTAATACTAGTAGAGAAAAGATAGTTGACATTGGTTTGGATACATTTGATCTGCGAATAAGGAAATGTAGCTAAAAAAGATTCCAAAATAAGTTCCGTTTAAGATGAACAAATTGGATAGATAATGACTAGGTTATGGCTAAGGATATATTATGATAGCTATAAATGGAAGACATATTGTTAGGTTAAAATAAGGACAACCTATTTTTCTGTAAATAAGCATTAAAAAACGAATACATAATGAAAGTATTTATTTTGGGCAAGTGGTACTTTTTTTTAAGTAAAAATTTATAAAGCTGTTCTTACATGGAACTGGACGGTGTAGGTTTACTCCCATATGGTAACTTAGCTTCCATAATATCATTGAACATTTGATTTGTCATAAAACGAGCAAGTAACAGTTGACTAGTACCAACATTATCTAAAGTTAATGATTGAATACGAGATATGTGAACACCCAAATCTCTATGGATTCCGGAACATTCTATACAAACAATAATACCAAAATTCGTAGATAACCACGTGGCATCTAAAAAAAAAAGTAGAAGAGACAAATATATATATATATATATATATATAGATCGGACAGTCAAGACATGAATACTCACCGTTTTGTGAATTACAATCGCAGCAATGATCGTTCCCGGGTATTCTTTGGATATATCTAATTATCGTTTGTTGTAATTCTATTAAGCTGTGATTGACTTTATCAGTTCCTGTTTTGCTACTATCATCGAATGCTTTCATCAGTGCCATCTCTTTACAATTCACCAAAACAGACATCCAAGCGTGTTGATCGTTTTCGTCTTCTGCTTGAAAATGGTACGTTCGATTGTCTAAGAAATAGAAATTTATTTACAGGTTTATTTTCAAACAAAATAAATAAGTAGGATCTTGAATTTTATCTGTCAACAATTCAAAACATTTCAAAGTGTGAATTTTATATACAAATTAACAAATTTCTGCTCGGCATTCAGAAAAAGTAGAAGTTTTAAAATGGCTTTGAATTGACAGCTGATATTGTTGTATTATAAAGTACATGCGTACATGATATCAGGTCGAAACATCTCTTGTCATCAGGAACAACTTTTATTTGACAAGTTAGTAAATTAACTTTTGTTGGTGGTTTACTTTCATCGGCATGGCAAATGTCTAGATATCCCTCTGCCTGGACCCTACATTTCCGTTTCTGCCATACTCGCCTCATTTTACCTTCGGATTTTTTAAGTAAATGGCCACTACGGGTGACACCGTGATGTTTATCACCTTGGAGTTGATGTAGAGAATATCCACCAGCGCCTTTATCACTGGTGGATCCTACCTAAAAATAATAATTTGTATGAAGAAATAAACTTTTGCGAAAGGACTTTAATCGTGTTTCATTTTTTAATGATTAGCATTTTGTTTTAGGGCATATTATGACGTTTACATTTTTGTACAATTCTTGTATGATGTTTAAAATTAGTAGAAAGTGTATGCACTACCAGAAACATTACGATATAATTTCAAAACGAAAAAATTGCAAATTATTGGAAAAGCAATTAAATATGATATATAAAAAAGCACTTTGAATTCAAGGCTTTACTTTTCCATTCTAGCAAATGATGTTGCTTCCATAAATGAAAATTTGTAAATCTTACTACAGAAGATAGAATTAAATGTCTATTTCTGGAGCACAAATGCTGACTTTAGGACTGCAATTTTAGGTATGCACTAATAAAATGAATTGCAAGGACAATGGTTATACGTACTTTAGAGAAAATTTCCGGAATAGAGATCTCATATAACTAGAAATAGTTTGAAACCCTATTAACAGCACAAGAAAAATTGTTCGAAATAACTTCAATTATATTGTACATTAGAAAATCAGCCGATTCATTTAACTTTTACGAAGAACGTAAAGGAGATTTCTAATAACACATATTTATTTTCCAAATATTTTTAAATATTGCAAATTCTGCGAAATAGCTAACGTTAAAAATTGATTTAACTATACTAGTGAAACCTACTGTAAAAAATACACGGGCTAAGGTTTCTTTCTAATCTATCGATTTCTACTCTATTAACACCTCAATATCGCTACCACTCGCTAGATGGCGAAATCTGTCTTATTTATATGCGTTTATCATTTTAAATTAGTGAATTTTTAATTGAAGAAAAAAACCATTAGATACTTACCTCTTTTTCAATACTGGGCGTTGTCCTTATTAAATTTCTTAATTCACTAAGCTTTCGTTTCTCTTCATCGTGTTTCTGCTTGATTTTTTGTAATTTTATAGAGAGGTCCGCTACGTAACTACCGAAATGTTCTATCGTTTTCAAACCGTCTTGAAAATAACTGAAAAATTTCAAATAGAGACAGATGGGTGATAAATGATAATAAATATATAAATCAGGAAAGTGTTGGTTCAAGTGTTTTAAAATACTTACTTTGTTTGCGCATGATAATATTCTACTAAGTTTTGAAGTAAGTCGATGCCTTTTTTGGTTTTAATTTCATTGTACTTAATCAAATACTAAAAGAGGAAAATATATTTTCCTTTTAAAAGAAAATACTTACAAAGCTAACCTCACACATCTGCAGTTGGAACAACCTCCTCTCTTTCTCCATTTCATCGGCAATTTCTGCGCTGGTTATTTCAGTTCTTATCATGCCAACTTCTTTGGCCTGCTGCTTCTTTTCCTTTTCAATTTTAACGAACTTATTGTCATAATCTTTGGACGCTTTGTCAAATGGTCTCTTTAAATCACCCTTGACACCTCTAAGATCACCCTTCAATAAACTGTCTAATGGAAACATAACAATATTATTTAAATTTTGCATAAGTGTCTTCATTAACGCTGATAATTCCTTAGTGACTACAGAGAATTTTAGGAAAGCGGCACCAATGTCACTGTCTTGATCTTTTGATGCCTCACTTATCTTTTCTAATGCTCTTACTAAACACATTTCATTCTCTACGTGAGCTGAAATTATAATTATGACAGGAACAAGTACGTATGTCAGTAATATTTTACATACTTGTTCCTGAAGTTAGAATCGCCTTTACGGCTTTTTTCATTTTATTCAATCCATCCCTATCATAATCTAAGGTCTGAAATTAAAAAAAAATAAACGAATTGAGATAAACATTAATATCAAAAGAGGAAATGTATTATCTAAACCTATTTCCTGTTCATTTCCCAATATACTGTATTAATTTCCCAAAGGAATTTGCCGTGATGGATTTTTAAAATCTCCAAAAAAATACCATACTGACAGTGTATTGTTTATAAATATTGTTTATGTTTTAATCAAATAAAAAAAATTATGATCTGACTATACAACAACGTTCCGTGTATTTTACAAACCTCCTCTAATGTGGTAATGGTAGTCCTAAATTGTGGCATACGAGCCACAAATGTTGATGTAATTGGAGAATTATAATCCTGTCTGGTTTCTTCAACAAACTCTGTAACTCCTATTAGTGCAGGCATGATGTGGTTTTGTCACAGACCCAGACCAGACGTCAAAATAGCATCAAATTTCACTTTTAACGAATCTTATAAAACGTAAATCGCACTAACATCATACGTACGGACCACTTAACACACAAGTCACAACATTTCACTGAAATTTTATTTGAAATAACTTACGAGGGAACATTTTATTGATATTTTACATTGTTCGCATATATTCCATCGGTTTTTAGGATTGCTAACCACTATCACAGTACTGCCAACCTAACGATCGAACACAAAAATCTCTACGCCAATATCCCAGTGCGGCAATTCAATTTCAACCTGTTTGAAAACCTTTCAAACTAATTTAGTTATGTTAATTTTCAATTGCTGCTAATGTATTGCCGATATCGAATAAAACAAATAGAAAAAATGATAAACATTACTGTATCACGTGATATATAACAAATATGTCCGACATAGTGAAGGGTGCGGTGAATACTATAAAATAATATCATTTATTTCTCTCAATTTAAAGTACGATTTTTTTTTGTAGATATCGGTATTATATGGAGTAGACTCTTCGACCATAAGCCGTTCTTAAATGGTGAAATACGATATAGTTTACACGAATTTGAGGTAAGTTTTTAAAATACTTGTCAATATGCTATTGTAAAAAAAATTTCATTACTATATTCATTTTATTTGTAATCTTGAATATTCTAACCTATAATTAGTAAACAGTCCATGTACTATTGACAAATATGACCTACATTTTAATTATCGTCATTAAAACATTGAAGTGCAGATGGCGCCATAGTAGTGACATTAGAAAACTATATGGCGATTTTATATATGTTTGTTATTATTTGGTTTTAGATTTTTATTGCAATTTAATGCTAGATAAAATCAAATTAATATTTTCATTTAAGCTTCTGAATTTGTAGGTAAGATTTGTATAAATACATTTTGGGCAATATATATTTTCAATTTCAGCTGCACTGATAATATGATAACAATTTTGAATTGAATTTACGTAGTTGTCATTTATGTATAACTGGTTTAAAAATTATATAATTTAGGCAACAATATTTCAGGCAAATCGTTTAACAAAATTTTCTGTTTTATATGTAACTGGATCAAAAAAAAAAACTATATACGTAACATTTTAATTTATGCTTCTAGTTAAGCTAGCATCAATTATAACAGTAAAAGTAGTAATAAAGATACTGTGATAAATAAATAAACGAATGAATATAACAAATATAACTTTATTTAACAAAAAAGCCATGTATAAAATACATAATATACTTTATGTTATGTCAATAAAAATATGTTATTTATTTCGACAATATTATCTTCAGCTTGTAAGATTTTCATTTAAAATTCCGCACTTATACTAATATTCCCACTAATGCCCCCATTTGTATTTTTTGTTTCATCTTAGACTGATTTTCGTTTCTGATATATGGTTTGCTGACCTTTGTATCTCTTCCGTATCATCAAACGGTTTCGGAGGTGTATGAAGCTGTTTTTTTAACTATATTATCTAGTTACTTACCTGTTTTGCGGTATACTCAGAAACATTACTTTGTTGCAACTTTTCGAAAAAACATGTACACATTTTCACGCAATATTTTCAAACTTACGAGGGAGCGTTTTTATATTCGCGGAATGGGGGCCAATGGGTGGAAATAAAAAAAACAAATTATTTTTCTTTTTCAATATATTCACCTGCAAGCGGATACATTTTTCACATCTTTCAATTAATTTATTTATACCCTCATAAAAAAATGATTTCTCTTAATCTGCAAAATACGCCGAAACTGCCTCCTTGACTTCATCATCGGCAGTAAATTTTTTACCCCGCAGCTCTTTTTTCATTTTCGGAAATAGGTAATAATCACTCGGGGCCAGGTCTGGGCTGTAGGATGGGTGATTCACAATTTCGAAGCCCACCTTATGCAGGGCAGCTAACGCAACGCGGCTCTTGTGGACGGGCGCGTTGTCGTGCAAAAGCAGAACACCTTTTGTCAATTTTCCCCGTCTTTTCTCTTTAATGGCTTCTTTTAGTCGCTCTAATATTGAAGCGTAATATTCTCCGGATATAGAAACACCTTTATCTTTATAATCAATCAACAATATTCCTTCCGAGTCACAAAATACCGTTGCCATGAGTTTCCCAGCTGATTGTGACACTTTAAATTTCTTGGGAGGTGCTGTGCCCTTTTTATGCCACTGTATGGAGTCTTGTTTGGACTCAGGTTCATAATGATGAACCCAAGTTTCGTCTCCAGTAACAATTCCACTCAATACACCATCCTTGTCTTCATTACAGAGGTCCAAAAATGCACGCGAACACTCTACGCGCTGTTGTTTTTGCGGCGGCGTGAGCATTCTCGGCACCCATCTTGCGCTGACCTTAGACATGCCGAGATGATCGTATAGGATTTTAAAAATTGTTGTTTCGGATACTCCAACCATTTCTGCGAGTTGTTTCTTCTTTAGTCGAGCATCTTCGAGTACAATTTGTTCAACTTTTTGGATAAGTGCGTGGTCACCTCAATGCTCCTGCCCGGCCTCGGGTCGTCTTCAAGGGATTCCCTTCCTTGTTTAAATAAACTATGCCACTTGTACACCATGGTTTTTCCTGGACAAGAGTCGCCGTAAACCAATGACATCTCATTCATTATGGTCGCGACTGATTTTCCTTGCCTGGTAAGGAACTTTATAACGGC
Source organism: Dermolepida albohirtum (assembly GCA_031893035.1). Lineage (NCBI taxonomy): Eukaryota > Metazoa > Arthropoda > Insecta > Coleoptera > Scarabaeidae > Dermolepida > Dermolepida albohirtum. The sequence goes on along the minus strand of JAVIWB010003906.1, from coordinate 10,547 downwards.
ACGATATTCGATTTTTTCCATATTTCACTTTTCACTCCTGATTATGTTACTTGGTTGACGATAGCTCAAAGACTAACTGTCTAATAACAATGAAACTTCGTATTTATACTAATCATGAGTCGCTGCACAGGCCACGCCCCCAATGCGCCTACTCACCCCTCTACAACCCGCTCATTCCGCGAATATAAAAACGCTCCCTCGCATATGCTGATTTCTAAATCAATCAAGAAATATCATATTAAAATCAACGGTAGTACTCATACATCGGGTCTTCCAATAAGAGGTTTCATTTTGATATGTAAGTAAAACGAGTATTTTTAAGCGAAATCATCGGATATTTATTTAATTGTAATTGTCTTGAATCGATTGTGGTCCATTCGCATAGACCTTGTCTTCCACGTAGCCCCTAAGAAAAAAGTCTAAAGATGTTAAATCGCGAGATCTCAGTGGCCAATTGTGATCGCCTCTTCGAGAAATCACGCGATCAGAAAACTTTTCACGCAAAAGAGCGATGGTATCGTTACTTGTGCGGCATGTAGCGCCGTCTTGTTGAAAATAAACGTCGTCCACATCAATATCATCCAATTCCGGGCATACAAAATCATTAATCATCGTTCGATAGCGCAATCCATTCACCGTAACAGTTGCTCCAGTCTCATTTTAGAAAAAGTAAGGTCCAATGACCCCAAGACCAAAAACTGCAACAAACAGTCACATGTTGTGGATGGAGAGGCTTTCCAACAATAGTTCTTGGGTTTTCCGAGCCCCAAATGCGACAGTTCTGTTTGCTAACGTAGCCTCCAAAGGGAAAATGGGCCTCATCATTCAAAAATTCCGGATCAGTTTGATGCGTTTCAAGGACCCGATCGGCAAAGACACGACGTTGTCGATGGTCGGTAGGCGTAAGTTCTTGTGTTAACTGAACTTTAAAAGCCTTAAGACCTAAGTCTTTATGCAAAATACGGTGTAATGTCGTTTGCAGAATGTCCAATTCCAAAGATCAACCATTTTTGTAATGAATTTTAATTTCATTGCGTTATTGAAGCGTATATCATTCCATTTTCATTAATGGCGTAGTTTTTACTTGTCGTCTGTCCAGTAGTTACTGTTTGAGTCATGAAAATTGTTAAAATGGCGGGCTATTGAAAACGAAATGTCTTATTCGAACACCTTTTACTTCCGTACGAAAACTTTACATCCCAAATTATTTTCATTTCCTGTCACTTTCCCATTTGATGTAAAACATTAAATTTGAATCCACCAGAGACAGACTTCAAAATGAAAACTATTTGCTGAAGTGAGCTTTTTCAGTTCCTAAATATAGCATTTTATTTTTCAAATTTTTGATTCTAAGAGATTTTTTACTTAAGGAAATATTATCTTTTGTATGGAGATTTGTTTGATCCAATGGATAATTATTCCGTAATCAAGAATTAAAAATAAACATAATTCAAAATTTTTTTAATTAAAAATCGTAGTTACTGATCATTTTCCAAACACTTTAAGAAGAAAATTATGTGGGATCGTTCAAGTGTATATCGATCAATGTTTTATTTTAATTTAAAAATCGTTTGTAAGTAACAAATATCTTTATGTAGGAATTGAGAAACGACACAGAAGTAGAAACATTATTCTTGTTATTAGAACAAATAACAGATATAAAAAGTACTCAAATAGAAAGGGTAAAGCAGGCAGTAGATCTCCCTGCAAAGCCGTCAGTGGAAATTTTAAAGAACGCCCTTAATATTTGCGAACAGATAACCGAACTTGAAGCTAAGTGCAAACAGGTTTGTTAACACAAAAATCATATTTAGCCATTAATTATTTATGTAATAAATATGTCTAGGATCCAGCGTTAGAATTGTGCAGGCAAAATCGTAAAAAGGAATGGGAAAAATTCGTGGACGATATATCCTATAGTTGCAAACGTTTGGATAATACTTTCGAAGAGAAGGAAGAAGAATTACAGGAATTTTACAGAGATTTAGAGAAAAAACTAAATTTATCGCAGATTAAATAAATATGACAACCACGAAAATAGATAATCCATGTATATTTATAAGACCATCTCGTTTATTATGTAAATATATAAAAGAATTAACTTTCGAAAATGACATACCCGTAGGTATCTTAAATATCATTTCCAAAGATAAAGTGGATACTGACAAACGTAAATTAACTGATCATACGTATCTACTGAAAGAGGACGACCATGTCTTCTTAAATAATTTAGATTCAGATTTGAAAACATTAAATGTTACCACTACCTCTTGTAAATTGGATGTAACGAAAGACGATAAGCTTCTAAATTTGGAAGATTTGCGTTGGATATACAAGAAAATTGGTGAAAATAATGTCAAATCTAAAGAGAAGACGTATTTTCATGAAATTTTCGAAGGTTCTGAAATCATTCTGCCCAAAAATCCAGAAATTCCAAGGAATCCAGAATTAGAAAGGCGATGCAATGTTCTGAAAGCCCAACAGCAGAATAAACAATATAAAGCTATGACTAAAAATGTCGATAATATTAGGCAAAGACATCCAGACGATACCATCGCTTTCCAGAGTAAGTATTTAAATTATTTATATACACATACTTAATTACAAAAATTTACTAAATTTATTACAATTTCGATCATATGAAATTACAATTGCATTTAAAAAATGTATGCTAAAAATCTATTTTTTTTCTTTTCAATCAACAAGTTGATACGATTTATAAAATTTCACAAACGAATGTAGGAAAATATTGTATGATACGAGGTGTAGCTAGAAAAAAGTTAAACGATACACGACCGTGTCACGTGACACGGTCGCAGTTATCGTCAAGGCTGCACGCCCCCAAATGAGATGCGGCCTTCACTTAACGTGAACGTTACATCTGTGCTCCGTCCGCAAAATGTTAAGTATTCAAGAAAGCAAGGCATCAATATGAAATTTTAATACTATGTTGAGATTGTGACCACCCTTCGTGAATGAGTAAGTGGGCGACGACCTGAATTGTGGAAAAACAAATCATGGTTCTTCATTAAGGCAATGTTCCGGCCCATGCTGCACTATCTGTCGAGAAGTTTTTAACCAAGAGATCCCTGTATTAGAATATCCACCTTATTGATCGGATCTCGCCATATGTGGCTTTTTCCTATTTCCCAAGGTTATATTAGTACTGAAAGAAACCAGATTCGAGACAATAAAAACTGTGAAAGAAAAAGTTACGGAGACCGTGAACGCGCTTCCAAAAAATTATTGGTGCCGCATTGAACGGCGTGGGAATCGTGGAGGGGATATTGTTAAAATTATGAAAGAAAACTAATAAAAGGTTTATAACACTAATCCGGTTCTTTTATAGCCACGCCTCGTATATGTTGTGTTTAATAACAACACATGTAAATTAAAGTCATTAAAACAAAATGTATAATAAAAAATATATACTCATATTTAAAAATATATTTTTGTATACAAAATTGTTTATATGTATCCCTTAATTTACAACATTTATTTTTGATGATCGTAAATACCTGATTGAAAAATTTATAGACGTATTTTTTAATTTGAACGAATGTCAAGCAAGTATGTAAATTGCACGGTCCGAGTGGGAATATAGTTTAAAAAATATTAGAGACTTCTAAATACTTTTTTTTTTTTTGAAGTTGTCACATTACAGAGCGGTCCATTTTAGATTTCCTTTTAAATTCTGGAATATTCTAAGTTAACCCTAAGACAACCCTTAAATAAAGCTGTAGAATAATTCGCAGAATCCACATAGTCGCAATTTAGTGAAATTTCACAAAACATTTTAGGTTATTAATTATTTTGGACTTAAAAAGCGCCCACGCGATCAGTCAAGGGATTATTTAATTAATTTAAAAGTCGTGTTTTGAACTCGTCTCTTTTCATTAACTTAAGAACGTACACCAAATTAAAAAACGTCAAAGGATTTAGCATATTTCTTTGTGATTTGTTTCGTAGACTAGTGAAGAAATAATTGCGCAGTATTTTAAGCTTATATATTAAAATTTGGCCAACAAAATGTTAGTAATTAGGGATTTTTAAATATGTTTTAATTATCTCGGAGCTTGGGCGACGGTATTATAACTGAAAGCAAAAGACTTTTGTAAACATAAATCTTTCATTAAAGCAGAAAAAAATGTAATATAAAATTTTAAAAGAGTAATGAAAAGTAATTTCAAAGTACAAATATAATTTATTTCATTTTGTGAAATTATTAATTTTATTAATAATTACATTGGACAATACATTTCAAAAGATTTTCATATTTACAATTTACTTTTATTCATATGTTATTATACAATTATTAAATATGTCTTGCTATAATAATTTCTATACCTTAAACAAGCTCATAGCTCCTTATAGAATTTCAACTATAGTAAAGAAAAAAATAAGATATCCATGCGTACACACTAACAATACCGTGTATAATATCGTGCAACCGAACGCCATATAAATTTCACTTTTTATAATAATATATACAAAATACCAACCTCCCAGGTCAACAATATATATTGTACATATGTATATATATATATATATATATATGAGTTTTTTTTTAGATAAGGGCCGTTTGAAAATAAAAACCAAACGAAAGAAAATTTTCAAAAACCAAATTTATTTTCAGATTCTACATACACATCTCTATTTTCCAACATAGCTGCCACGTTTGTTTAAACACTTGTCAAACCTTACAACTAGCTTTTGAATACCCCCTTCATAGAAACTTGCCGCCTGCTCCGATAACCAAGAGACCACGGCCATTTTTACGTCTTCGTCATCGTTGTAGTGGTTGCCGTCGAGACGATGTTTGAGATAGCGGAAAAGTTCTGTTCAGAAGCATTTTCGCTTCAACTAAAGCCACCATATCGTTTGTGATCACAGATGGGCGACCGGAGCGGGACTCTTCGTGGACGTTGTCGCGGCCAGCTTTGAAGTTTCTGACCCACTTATGCACTTTGCCTTCACACATGGCAGTAGCTCCGTAAACTTCACAAATCTGCCAATGAATGTCTGCAGCAGACATATTTCTTGCCGACAAAACGTATCACTGAAACATATCTTGAACATTTTAAAGACACAGAACAGACCATACAGGTTACCTACACAATTGCAACTGAGCACAGTTGTTCCCAAGGAATGCCGGCACACGACGCAAGCCCTCGTTGCGGCGCGCGCACCACCTATTAATTTATACAACAAAACGGTCCTTACTTTAAAAATATGTCTCGTATATGTATATATAAGTAGGCATACTTCGGATACATGATACCGCCACTTCTTACAAATCTGAATTATTTGTCCAGGTATTCTCCACATTTTATCTAAGATGAATAAATGATCCATTTTAGAATACACCAGATGTTTTCAGTTGGGTTTAGGTTTGGAGAATTACCTAGCTACGACAAAATCTTCCAATTCTGTTTTGAAGATAAGGTTCTGATAGATTTGGCTTTGTTACGTGATGTCTCAATCTTGCATAAAGTGTAGGTAGCTCCAGGACCTAAAGAATCAATGTATGGAATCAAAACTGATTCGATCACTTCCATATATTGAATCTGGTTCCAGTGACGTATTAAATAAACAGGTTCAAACCCCTCCCCTGAATGCCCAACCAAATCATTTCAGTTGGGGATGGCACTTTCATGAAAACGTTCAGATGGCCACCTCCTGACTAAACGAGCCAGTTCGTTTACCGCTTCTAACGATTCATCACTGAACGCGATCTTTAAAATACGTATATGCTGCCTCGCTTTCTTCATTTTGTCTGTTATTTCTATTTATTTTGACGAGCAGCGACTTTAATTTTTTTTCGTACAACCGCCTTTTTAATGTTCGTTTCGATATGTTCTTTCTGTAGATTGCCTAGCACTTCTCTGGGAGGTTGCTGTTGATTTTCCAGACTATTTTTGTAATAATACGATCTTCTTCCTCGCCAACGAGTGCGCCTGGTTTTTCTTGAAGAACTAGGTTCGCTACTCTATCCACGGTATGATGGGAAACGCGTTCTCCTTTCTATTTCCCGATGAGAAAAGTTTCCAGTTTTCAATAAAATCTCTATTGCGATCTTTTGAACACTCAAAAGCTTTTTTTAAATTCTTAATATGTTTATATATATATATATATATATATATATATATATATATAAACATATATATATATATATATATATATATATAACTGCAGGTGGCTCTAATTTGGTCGCACGATAATTTACATTTTATTTATATTTTAAATTATAAAAATCCGTATTTTTCAGTAAAAAATTGTTGATTAATAGTATTCCTATATTTCTGTGTAAATTTTCAGTCTCTTATTTTTATTTTGTTAAATTACTTTTATAAAAAACAATTATATGTAATTTTACAGTGAAACAACTGAACAGACATCTTATAGCTGTGGCACAGTTTATCTTCTCGGTGATCGCTGGTTTTGCATTTGGTTTCATAGGCATAGAACTCTTAGTTGGCAGGTTGGACTTCGGATTTCGTCTTCTCCTCGGTATCATCTGCGGCTTAACAGTTGCCCTCGCAGAGTTATATTTCCTGGCAAAGAAATTGAATGAAGACATCAATTTCGAAATGAAGCTTGAAGAAATGAATAAGACGCCAAAAATTAATTAACAATGAAGAAATATTACCAATATTTTTTTTTAAATTCAGAGTAGCTATAACATACATATTTTGTGAAGTATATTATTAAATAAATGAATATCACTTGCATATTATTTAAACCTGTACGACTATTCACATACCCTGTCCAAAATTTACATGGCAAATACTTTGATGAAAAAAATATAAATACATTGAAAATGAACGTGTTTTAAGAAAATACATATACGAGAATACTTTTAGATGTATTTGATTTTTGGAGTTTTAAAATGAAATTAGCTTTATATCTCTTTGTTCTGTTCTCTTTAAATTTTATTTAAAGAAAACGTTTTATGAATTTCTGGATTGTTATATTCGTATGAATAAGGGGTACATACATTCTAATTCTACCTTTTATCCTGAATACTTAAACTTACAAGTAGTGTTAATCATTGGCCCTTGATAATCTTTAGCTGTAAATATTCATTTTAGAAAAATTACTGACATATTAATCAAAAGATGGCGCGACTGATAACGAAAACTGTAAATATTACTTCCGTACAAAAATATATTCATTTCAAAACATCCATCACAATCTAAAATAATTTCAGAAATCCATCTTGATATGAAAAATAAAAATGATACCAAAATGTATGAAGTATTAGGAGTACCAAGCGTTCAATTTGTTACATATTTTAATAAAAATTTCCCATTTAAACTGTCACAATTCGTATTTATTATATAATCACTTAAAATACGTTTTACCATAGATAGCACAGATTTAGAATAATTTTTACTTTAAAATTTCAATTAATGAAATTTTACAAAATTATCGAAATTTATTTCCAGAAGAGACGATTGCTATAAATATTGTTAACGTATTTCTCAAGTTAATAATGTAAATTAACTGGTAAGGATATTTAATAATCAAAATTCTCTTATCGTCATATGGATACATTAGGAAGGGTGAGTATGAAAAATAAAAAAATACTAAGGGTTTAGCGTCTAATAGAATGTATACTTTGAAATTGAAGAAAATGTACAAGGCACGTTTAATATAAAATTTATATTTTTGTAACGGGTGTTTTTTAAGAGCTTGAAAACTTAAAATAATAATACAAGAAAGAAATATTGTTGGAAAGAATTTTTTTTTATTATAATCGGGTAGATAATTTCATGGCATGTATTTTTTAAATATGATTTCTGGCGGGTACGAGTTACACGGTGCATTCGATCGGTCCAATTTTTGACTACTTTTTCCAATAAATCTGGCCGTATGGCGTCAATCGTGGCTTGAATATTGGCTTCCAATGATTCAAGAGTTGATAGTTTATCGGCATAAACCAATGACTTAACATAGCCCAATAAAAAGTAATCCAGAGGCGTTAAATCGCAAAAACGAGGGGGCCAGTGAACAGGACCACTTCTAGAAATTAAGTTTTCACCAAATTGATTTTGCAATAAATCGATTATTAAGCGCGCTGTATCAGTTCAAAGAATATTTTAACTGTGCACACATTACATTAGTAGATACCGAACGATTATTTTTAGAATGTGACAAAAAGATTTCGGAGGCGTTTACTCATGCAAATTCAGATTGTTAATACTTGCCGCGTAGGTAAGTGTTATACGTCGGTGACGACCTAGACTGACAGAGACATCCGTGCCAGCTTTATTCGCCGTCCATGCATGGTGTCTCAAGATCCCCACTGTTTACTGGTGATCAAAATAGTCAAAACTAAAAAATAAATTATAACAGTTTTTAAATCTTATAACTGCGATTAAAGTATTGTATAATAATAAATACCAGGCGTATTAAATATTTAAAAGAATGTAAATGACATAAATTTTCTGTTAGTATTTTCATATGAAATCTTCTAAAGTAAAACATACATAAATGTGTGTATATACGTAATGCACACACATTATTTCAGAACTTGCATATGAACGACACCTGATACGTGTTTTTGTATCAGCAGTATTGCAAAAGAACAAGCTAATCAATTAGAAGTGGCAAGTGATCCGTAGATCGCCGAACAATAGGTTGATTTCAATTTAGTTAACAGAACAAATCAAAAAAGAAGAATATATCTTGTATCTAATATTGATTAACAAAATTTGAATGGAAATTAATTTTAAAAAATCGATGAAGTGTTCACTACAGAAACCAACTTAATGTTCATTTTATTTATAAATATCAATATTTACCGACACATGTAATTAGTAATTTAAAACTCGTTTCGTTTTATAATACTTATTTATTCCTAAAATGCTTTTTATACTATTGCTGAGAAGGTCATGGCACATATTTGCAATAAATACATATACTTAGTTAATTATTGAATTTATCTTTATGCTGTGACAGCTGATAGTCCTAAATTTCATTTTGGCAAAAATGAGCGATTTCATGAGTGTCTGAAATTTTATAAAAATTTGAAAATGAATGACCAAAGTGTGTATGCATTTTCGTCATATTTTATACTTTTACTTCCGTAATAGGAAGAACGCATGTCGATCTTGTGAAACGTTTAAAGTGATGGTGCTCTACCAGAACGTCAGTGCCAACGATGGTTTCGTGCTAGATTTTAATCATAACGACACTCTGACTAGGGAGTCAAACTCACTACATGACAGATTGTATTTACGATCTCATGAAAAAACTTCACCGATCTCGATATTTGGGTTCCTCATGAACTCAAAGAAGTTAACTTCACGACGCGCATAAACATCTGCAGTACACTTCATAAGCGTGAGAAAAACAAGCCTTTTTTGAATCGACTTGTAAGTTTGCGACGAAAACAACAGTGTTGGTCCTGATCTGAAGATTTGTCTCAAACGTTCATCAAAGCAAGCATCTTAGTACGGTGGGATTTTGAAGGTGTCATATTTTTAGACTTCTAAGGAACAAAACAATTAATTCAAGGTGGTAAAAGGTACTATCCATAATTGGTAATTTGTACAAATCTATCATCTAGAAATGTCCAGATCGTAAAGGAGTGCTATTTCATCACAACATGAGACCACACAAGTTTGATCGGTTGTCAAAAATTATTGGATCTTAAACGGAATGTGCTACCACATCCACCATACTCACCAGACTTTGCACAATTAGATTTCCACTTGTTTCACCTTCTTCAAAACTTTTTTCTACCTAAAGGCTAAATCAGTATCTTCTGTGAATGAGTTCAGCATAAGGTGGCAAGAAATTATTGAAGAAGACGATATAGGTACTGGAATTATATTAGGAAATCCAGCAATTAAACTGATTTTTTAAAATTAACTTCTTTAAGCTTAATTATTAAGTAAGTAAAAATTAAAGAAATTATTTTTTAATTTCAAGATCTACTTTTCTGCTCATAGAAGAATAATAAATAAATATTTAATTGTAGTCGGTCCTGAAGAAGTCCAAAAAATTAATGGGTGAAGTATTGGCGGAAAAATAAAGAACTTAATTTAAAAAAAGCAAAAAAAGTAGTTTAATTGCTGTATTCCCCCATATAATAACAGTACAAATTGGTCCTAAAAAGCAACAACGTAATCTTCAATCATATATATATATATATATATATATATATATATATATATATATATATACTAGTCACATTGACGTAACTTCAGAAGCAAGTAGTGCGTGATTTTTATTAAAACTATTAGTTGTGGGTTAATTTTAAATGGAGTGCAGAAACGAACATTTTCGACATATTTTACTATTTTATTTCCGTAAAGGAAAGAAAGCTGCTGCGGCTCACAAAAAGATATGTGAAGTTTATGGTGCTAATTGCTTAACAGAGCGCACGTGTCAGAATTGGTATAAAAAATTCCGTTTTGGAGATTTTTCCCTCAAAGATGAGCAACGTTCTGGTCGGCCTACTGAAGTTGATGATGACACAATCAAAGTCATAATTGAAGAGGATCGTCATATAACTGTTCGAGAGGTTACGGAGAGGC